>JALIZH010026721.1:0-17383 GCA_030522465.1 Rhipicephalus appendiculatus
TAAGACGCCCTTCTTCTTTCTTATGTCTCTATAAAACTGCGCATTTACCGAGTTTTAGTGTGTATTTACAATCGCGACAATTCCGTGAAAAAATGGGTGCTGGTAGCCGGCGCCGCGCGCACGTGGGGCCGGAGGGAGCGGTCTTGAACAAAATGCAGGCGGTGTACGGGGAGATTCCTACGAACTAAGTTTCGACGTTACGACCTTACGAGTGATGTTTAGCGAACAGGGCCGAACGCGCAAGGCTTATCCTGGCTCGCTTATTTTTCTCTTCTCCCAGGATTTGTCCGCACCCAAACAGAAAATCTCAAAAAAAGTATCCGCGCCAAGCGGCACGCTTCTGCGATGAGTATATCCGAACTTACATATCTCGCAAGCGGCTTTTAGTGGGTGGAGCTCTAGTGATTAATTTGATTATATCTATGTCTGTAGCATCGTCAGACGAAGACAGCTGTTGCCTATCAGATAACAAGCGCGAGGGCGGAACAAGGGAAAGTGCGCATCAAGTGTTGGCTGTGGTGGCTGCAGGTGGCATTTACCTCCGAGCAATCCTGCACTCAAAGTGATTTTGGTTCTCTAAGATATGCTTCGCATTTGATAATGAGTGCGCTTGTATATAAGCCGTGTTTTTTTTCATTGCGCAGCCCCGATATTCTTGCAAAGGGAGAGCACTGGTCAGAAACGGGGTGCAGTTTGTTAGGTTCTTGAGGACGAAGTGCTGGTAAGTGTCTGTTTGCATTGTCTGTTGCTGCCGTTCTAAGGCGGCTGTCACCTCGTCAAGCTGCTCATGCAGTAGCTTTTTGTGACATCTCCTCTCTTTCTCTTTCTTTGAAAGACAAATAAACATTGAATTGAATTGAATATCCCTCCACTGAGCGTGCCTCGCCTTTATATCGTGGCGTTGTGCTCGCTGAGGACTACGGACTCGTGTGGACGCCTTTGACTACTGTACAGCGCAGCCAACACAGACGCGTTAAAACAGTTATGGCTCATTTACTTCATCCCTTCCCTAGCTCCTCTCTCTCTCTCATATCTCCCTTCCCCCTCTCCCATTACCCCCAGCGTATGGTAGCCAATCGCAAATGCTTCTGGTTAATCTCCATGCCTAATCCCTATTGTTTTCTTTTTTTCCTCGCTGACACGTAAAGTTTAATGTTGCTTGAATATGAATACTTTTCGTGCCATTTCGTTTCATCGCGGCCCTTATTCAAACTACATACAGAAGTAGGGCTTTACCAGTTATCGCGTAAAACAGCCATTTATAATTTATTTGAGCCAAAATGCACATCGCTAATTGAGCGACAATGTTGGCGGTTAGTAAGGTTTATGACATCGCGTAACCGCGTATGCTATGAATAGTTCCAACCTTTGGAACGAGCTGTTCAGTTGTTCTAAATTCACTAGTCGTTGTTTTAAGGAAAAATGTTTTATACTGTACCCATAGAACTGACAGAAACATTCGTCCTAATGTGAATACCGCAATCAAGAAATTATTTGATGCTTAATAGTATCAAGGCGATAGAACGTTTGCGAACTATTTGAAGAATGTGCAGTGCTTCATTGGATTCGCTTTCGGGACCTGGTGGACTCGAACTCATTCTCCAAAGCTGTACAATTTGCAAATACTCGCCATTTTTTTCGTGATTCTGTGTTATACGTACAACGCACAGTCTCTGTATGAGACCATTGGCAAGAAGTACGAGTACAATATTCAAGCGAAGCATTCTCAGTAACGAAAAACTAGGGAAAAGATAACGAGCAGAATTGCAAAGAAAATCACCGAGCTAATGAAACAGTGTCTGGTAATATGGCGAGACGGCTATCCCATTCCAGTAGAGTAATAAAATTTTGATGTCGAAGAGTAAAGATGTTTTGAGTCCACGAGTAATGTCATACCCAGGATTTGGGAACATCTGTACGTGGCACCATCTCTCCGCGGCAGCAACGGCGTCCTGCCATAACTGAATGGGGAGTAGGCGAAACAAAAATCATATCTGATGAAAAAAGCTAGTTATCAAAAACGACGCCCTGTTATATGCAGCAGAGACCCACTGGAGCGTTCTGGTAAAATTGGAGTATCACACGACAAAGCGCGTGGCTTCCCAGGACAATTTAACACCACCCATTGGAAACACATGGGGCTCCGTTGTTAAAAATAAACACTCTGGGAAGCCATGCGGTTTATAGTAGGACGCTGTAATTTTACCAAAATGTTCCAGTTGGTCTCTCCTGTACAAAACCGGGAGTCGTTTTTGGTAACTATTTTCCTTCACCAGATATGATTTTTTTTTGCGTGTTTCCCCCTTCAGTTACGGCAAGCCACCGCTGTGGCCGACGACGGATGGCGCTACGTGCACTTGTCCCTCAAACCCTGGTCATGAGTATAACAAGATGGAGTAGATATACATGGAAATTTTGCGAGCCGCTGAATGTATTTTTAGAAAAGGAAGATCATTTCGTGGTACATTTCTCACCTTCTGACGACATTTCTGAATTCTCACTTTCATTATTATTCTTTTTTTTGCAGGAAAGTTTCGTGCCGAAGACGAGAGTTCCTCGGCTATCCGTTTTAGCCGCTTCCCTTGGGTCATCACTTGCGTAGTGCTTTTGTTTTATCGACGAAGTAAACGGAGATATAGGTCGAAAGCCTTCTTTTGAGTCAATAGACTTTGCGAGACATTGCGAGATCTGACGATACTGTACGAGACCTGCTGAGGCACTGCGAGATTCGGCGAGACCTGGCTGCCTAAGCGGAACGCTGCGCGACGTCGCCAATGGTGACATGGTAAAAGGACGACAAATTTACTATTAAGGGTGTATTTTACTCATCAATTCCATAATTTCTGTGTTTCTTGTTTCTCTTCCAAGAACTTCCGGTCGAGCAGTCACTTCCGGTTTCCCATATATTCAGAAAAAAAATCTAAATCTGAAACTGGTAGCAAATCAATGCTTCTGATTTAGGTTAGGAGTTGCGTTGGATACACGTGATTTCGGAGCACAAGCATACTTAAGGGCCAATTAAATGTCATGATAATTAATGAAATATATTTTAATGAGTTCATCGATAGAGCGGGTGATTTTCATGTGAGCAGCTGGGATCGCTGCGGCACCTGTCGGAGCAGATCTTAACCGCGTGCTTCTTTCTACGTTGCCTCAGGGATCCGCTCCGGTAGTGTGACGAAGTAAACAAAGAGAATATAGCAGGGCACATGAACGCCGAGGAGCGCGTGCCACTAGCCGTTAACCGGAGTTAAAGATCTGGGTCCCTTCCTTTTTTTTTAATGTAAATATTCTTGTTTGAAATTTTCGTAAGGTTTCAGCCGATTTATACGCAGCCATGCGCATTTATTAAGGCGAAAGCCTTTGATGCCTCATTAAACGCGTAAATTCACCGTCGACGTAGGAGTCCCTGGTCGGCGCCGTCAACACGAGTGATGCCAAAAATCATGATCGCACGATGACTTCACCATATAACGTAAACACGACGTCGAAGATCGCCAAATTTCATGACGTCATGATGACGTCAATGCGTGACATAGTCGCCTGGTTAAAGGTGGGCCGTTCACGGAGGTCCACCTTTAACCAGGAGGAAAATGATAGGTGTAACCTTAAGAGACAGGAATAGAGCAGAGTGGGTAAGGAAACAAACGGGGGTTAAGGATATCATAGTTCAAATCGAGAAGAGGAAATGGACATGGGCCGGGCACGTAGCACGTCGGCAGGATAACCTCTGGTCATTAAGGGTAACTGACTGGATCCCGAGAGAAGGCAAACGCGTGAGGGGGGAGACAGAAAATTAGGTGGGTAGATGAGATTAAGAAGTTTGCAGGTATAACGTGGCAGCGGAAAGCACAGGACCGGGATGATTGGCGGAACATGGGAGAGGCCTTTGGCCTGCAGTGGGCGTAGTCAGGCTGATGATTATGATGATGATGATCACGGAGGCAGTGCAAAACCAGAGGAGTTGTAGAAAGCTTGCAGCGGCTCCGGTCCTGGATGCAGTGCGAAACGTTAGGTGCAGAATGCTTACCGAGGGGGGGCGGGGAAGGAGCAATACATCAGCATGTTTGAGTACAGCGTGAGAACGACGAAGACAGAATAGAACATAATGTACACGGACGGGTGCTGACACGCAACTGAAACGATTTATTTGAAGAAGACATGGGCGTGCCGATGTAGGGATATCGTCAAAACCACAGAGTTTCTTAATAATACACTAGAGGGAACTCTGGCGCTAGTGTCTATGGCAGCTACAACGCTTGGCGCTTCAGCCAGCATGGTAATGATGGGTAGTACAGGGAATTGTCTGAACTTCGTTCTTTCGGCTCCGTTTGGCTCCGTGTGGCCTGGAGACGCTTTGTAGCAAGACAAAGCTCAGCAAATGCTCAGCAGCTTCACTTCACCACCTTAACCATTTTAGGCTCACCGATTCAAGTCGGCTCACAAATTTCACAACGATCCACTTTTTATGCGAAACAAACGCCAAAACGCAATAATAAAGGAAGCCGCAAGTGCGTTCGAAGCCGGAAGCCCGAAGATCCGTGTACTAGCCATAATTTCCATGCTGGCTGAACGAACATAGCGCCAGAGTAGCTCTAGTAAATATTGTAGGAGCCACTATGGTCAAAACACAGTTCCCAGACCAGTAGAAAAGTGAGCGTCGTTCCACATTAACCGAATGGGTGACGCATGCTTAAGTGAGGCATCGTTCTCTCTTACGGACGAAGAGTTCGCTTATCTTCTCAGCACGTTTTGTCGTTAGGTGATAAGTAGAGGCCGGATTTTTAGGCACTAAAAAAGCGTGTTTTAGGCGCCAAAAATAGGCAGGTAAAACACCTATAGGCCTCCAAAATCGTAAATATAGGCATAATAAATTTTTACATGAATTCAAATAATTTCAAACAAAGACGTGCGCCACCTTTATCTGCGACAGGAAGCGAGAAATGTTATTGTTTATGATATCACAAAGGCGCCAACGGTTGAACATAGCCATGCATCCCGCACGGTTCGCAGAACACGGTCTTTCCTTTGTCTGGCATGGTGAGTCAAGTGTCCACAGTCGAATCGACACACCCCTGGGTATCTTTTTCGTCGTGGCGGAGAAGGGCAGCACAGGAGCAGATAGCCAGACCGCTAAACGATCAGAATGGATGGATTCCTCGTAATAGCCGGGTCTAACTGCGTAGGGTCAATTTCTCTCCTGTCGGTAAACACCTTAAAGGACCCCTCATTAGGTTTGATCATTTCAAGCTCACAAGTGTAATGTATGCACTGGGCTCTCACGATTACGTCTGCCAAGATTTGTAACGCTACGCGTTAACGAAAGACGTGAAATTTCAAACTGAACGCCGCTTGCCCTTCTTCGTGCGTCTGCGCGCCCCATGATGGAGGAGGTGACGTACAACAAGGAATGGTTCTGTTCTTTCGTCGCTCCTGACGTAGACATTGCTGCTCTGACGTCGCTCACCGTACACTCTTTATCAGGCCCTGGTTAAGTGCTGGCTATATGCAGAAAACCAGACGAAAAATATGTCCCGTGTCCGGTCTATATTCAGCACTTTAAGCGGAACCCGATTGAGAGCGTAGCACGTGACACGTGCACGTGACTAGAGAATTATTCGAGGTGACATGTGCAATTTGTGTAATCTATTGTTGAGCAGATGAATGAAAGCTGTGAGAAATGAAACACACAAATGGAATGTGAGCGCGTTTTTATTTTTATTTTATTTTCGAATCGCAGCAAGACGCTATACACGAATCGGCTTCCGTTTCGCATGCGTTAGTCTTCTCGCCGTTCCCGCGTCCTGCCACCCTGACAACGCTTGGCGTGTTTTTGGTGCATCGTTACTCACAGCCGTTCCAGTGGTGCGACGCAGTGTATCGTGGTAAGGATACATGATCCGTGCCATCCTCTTTAAACGCACGCGCATAAACAGGAACTACACTACCGAGAACGCCCGAACGACGCAACAATGAAGGCGTACGTGGTAGAGCAGGCTCGGGCACGCCATGCTCACGTGACCTTGCCTGCGCATGACGTGTCGATGCGCATGCGTCATGTGATCCTCCGGCTCCACGGGGCGAGTGGCAAGGTTTTCAAGCTTGCCTCCTAGCATCATGGTTTCGTGGCTCGTAACGCACCAACTTGAAAAATTATCGTGGTGCGACGCTCTTCATTCTTCACGCAACAACTTCCAGTGCCTAACTACAATTTCTTATGTGACCTGGTGAGGGACCCTTTAAGATGTAAATTAGAAACAAACAAACAAACAAACAAACAAACAGACAAACAAAAAAAAAGCCGCGTTCACATCACATTTTACTTTCTTTTGATCCACACTCTCCTTTCCCCTGAAGGCTCTCCACGGTTTCGCATTCGTTCTCCGCCTTCCCGCGGCTACACAGGGAGATCTCCTGTTCCCTTCCCACCGCCACATCCAGGTCTTCAGGGCAGCTCTTCGATTCCTTTGCGACACTGGACAACCGTCTGCAGAAGCCGCGTCCTCGGCCATGGACGCCGCTCTCCTCTCCTTCTCCCATGTTTACGTCTCTCTCCCCATTCCCCTGCAGACGCTGAGACGTGCTCCCATCTCTGCAGAAATAGCGTCTTTTCCTCTCCTCCTCCTCCAACCACTCGCGCCATGTCAGCGCTACATGTGGCGTATGGTGTCCGCCGCGTCCCATTTCACTGCTGCTAGCGGTTGTTTTTCGTAAGTTGGTTGAACTATAGAGAACTTGGTTGAACCTCATAGAGTTCGGAGAGGTCAATGTTGCCCTGTGACATGAATAACCGTCTCAAACTGCGCTTGAAAGCGAAATTTGAGCTTAAATAGTGTTCATATAGGCGCTGATTTTGAAAATAGGCATTTATAGGCACTTATAGGCATTTAGGCACGCACGCCTAAAATAGGCATTTATAGGCACTATAAAAACACTATAAAAGTCCTTCTTAACATCTAATTCATGCTCATATATCAAAGTGGCACGATAGGAACGCAAGAAACAAAATAGGCATTTGCCTAAAATCCGGTCTCTAGTGATAAGCTATGTTACTTTTCCATTCATTTTTAACACTTCTGCGCAATGTTGATATGTGTTTTATTTATAATTTTTTGTTATGGTCATGACTTCTTTAAAGGGCCTCTCACCAGCCTCTCAAAATGAAAAAAACAAAAAAAAACAAGCGCATTATTTTCTCCTGGCGTTTCTCGCCTTTCTTGCGCACTTCTGTGACGCAGACAATGATTCCCGTGACATCTATAGTGTACATACTCTCGATTGGTCCATATACGCGAAACATTACATGTGAATTGTCTTCTGCACTGCTTTGCCATGCAGCCGCCCATCCGTTCTTCCTTGTCTCGCATTACTATCGCGCGGGATCACTTCATTTTGTGTGTTTACGACTGCGCAAGCGGCTATAACAGCGTGTAGCCGAGAAGCGCGAAATCCTGATAGGCTCGAGTGCTTAGTGGTGACATTGTTCACGTGCTTTTATGAAATAAGTGGCGAGGAGGATACATCGCCTGTGCGAAGGGTAACGAAGGCGAGGAGGAAACCACTCCCTCGTCTTTGAACGCGGGGTGGTGACGGGCCCTTTAAGTAAATCTTTTCAGTTGCGAGTCAACGCTCGTCCGTGTACTTTCTGTTCTATACTCCGTCTCCGTCTTTGTCACGCTGCCCCCAAACATTCTACCATACCACCTAGCCCAACTTTCAATAGTGGATGAATACATCGACTGCGAAGAAGAAGAAGAGGATGGCTGCCGCCTTCGAGAACTCTTAGGTGTATCCATAGGAGAACCCGTGAGGCTTTTCTCTTTTTGAAAAGTAAGTATCTTGCAAAGATGGGTATGTTTCACAATGTATCGATGCTCTCTTTGTCGCAGACGCGAGAAAAGATTGTGAAAAGATTCGTCAAACGATTTCTGACACTCCCAACTTAGTTACGCGTAGATTTAAGTTTGAATTGAATTCAAAACGCGGGCCATTTCAATTCCACGAGTCTCGCGGGCACGGTTGCGCGAGATGGCCGGAGGAAGAAGGGAATTACGCAGTTTGAATGGCCGCTCATTTTACCGTCATCTTTAAAGTGTTCCTCTCTCTCTGTGTGTGCGTGTGTGTGTGTGTGTGTGTGTGTGTGTGTGTGTGTGTGTGTGTGTGTGTGTGTGTGTGTGTGTGTGTGTGTGTGTGTGTGTGTGTGTGTGTGTGTGTGTGTGTGTGCGGGTGGGTGGGTGGGTGGGTGGGTGGGTGGGTGGGTGGGTGGGTGGGTGGGTGGGTGGGTGGGTGGGTGCGTGCGACAACGATTTAAAAAACACAATAGGAGACACTATCAGTTTCTTGGTTCTGACGTGGCGATTTCACCACATTTGCTAACTTGAAAAATATACCTTGCTCTTTAAAAAAGAAAAAAAAAAGAAACATTTTGAGCTGGACACGCGCTGCCTCAAGGGGTCTCTAAACAACCTCTGAAAATACAAAAAAAAAACAAAAACGAGTGCGTTATTTTTTCCTGGTGTTTCCCGCCTCTTCCGAACAATTCGTGACTTTAGCATTGTGTTTAGGTGACGTCATAACAAAATAAGCAGCTGATTAGACCATGCCAGGAGAATATAATTTCTCAGTTGTCTTTTACTATGCTTTGCCGTGAAGTCTCACGCCCGTTCGGCCATGTCCCGCACGACCATCGTGCGCGATCAACTGATTTCACTTAGTTGCGCGTTTTCGACTGTACAAGCGTAGATAACAGCGTGTAGTCGAAAGGCGTAAAATGCGATAGGCTTAACGCTTTGTGCTGCCATTGTGAACGTGTTTTATAACAATATAAGTGGATAGGAGGGGCTAGCGCTTGTAGGGAGGGCAGTGAAGGCTACGATGTAGCCACTCTCTCGAGTTTCAACTCGGGGTGGTTTAGGGCTTTTTTCACTTCAGTTTCGTTTACTCGTAAGGGAAGGAACAGAGAACGTAACACAGTTAAATGTTCGACCACGACAAATACTTTTCATGCTTACATGTCTACGAAAATACTTCCTACGCTGTTCTTTGATATTATCACGCGTACAATGGCAGAATCGATGAGATTTTTTTTTTCACTTCTCGGAAAGTGTATCAAAACAAAAGGAAGCATTCAATCCTAGAGACAAAAAAAAAAGCATCAAAATTTTTCGCACGGCAGTTTACAATTAAAAAAAAAGAAAACAGCATTTTATTTTTTTAGCCAGGAAACTAATCGAAACTGTACAACATTGTTGCCAACGTAGCGCATGTGCGGGCAATAAAAGAGCTTAACTATGAATAAAAATTTAATACGTCGGCACGTGAAACGCGTTGTCCGTCCTGGTTACTACACAATGACACAGAAAGCGGCCGTCGCATGGCACGGAAATATAACATCTTCTCTGTGACTGCCTTTTGTCAGTGGAATAAACAGAACTATCGGCAGAGGCATTGTTCGCGCTTGCGGTTAGCCGCGCGGAAAGAATGACAGCGGACAACACGCACTAAAGTGCCTGAATTCACGGTAATAGTTTCACACAGGCGAGGCCGCCACTCTGCGAATGCGCAAAAAAAAAGTAAAAGAAAGAAAACGAGTCGATGGACCAGTAGACACTGAATCTATTAAAACGTAGCAGGTATATGGTGGACGCAGGAATAAAGTTGGCGCTATGTGCCGACCAACACGAAAGCAAAAAAACAGTCATTAAAGCGCCTCATAGATCGTCTGGACTGCCGACCCTTTTCGGAGGAGAATTTTTTTTGGTGCTTGGGAACGTGTAGATCACGCCCAACGCAGCTTAAAGTGCTTGTTTAGATTTCTGGGCGAGACAGGCTTAGATGCTCGTCTTTAGAGCATGTGCTAATGTAACTAATGTATACAGACTTTCGTGCGCCTCCTACCCCGCACAGAACATTGTGTGTAGTGACTCATGGTGCCATAGCTTAGTCACCTCTCATCATGCCTCCCTCTTTCTCTTTCTTTCCCTTTCCCCTTACCCTGTGAGGAGTAGCAGGCCAGAAACCCGCTTTCCAGGCCGACATCTCCTCCTTCTTCCCATTAAACATCTTCTTCTTATAGACGAGTTGCACTAACTACAAGGATGCTTTCATGCACAATGAAAAATGCCCCCCACCTCCCCGAATGGAATCGTGAGGAAATGCGAATGCATTTCGCGCGCGCTTCACTCCATTTATATATACGTGCGAGCGAGCGCACGGGAGAGTGGGGCGCAGGGAGGAGAGAGAGCGAACGGCGAGAGAAGGAGCGGCGAAGCACTGCACCTACCCTCTCCTACACTCTCTCCACACACGCGGGAGCTCCGCCGAGCTCCCGCGATGCAAGCGCCCTCACACACCAGAGCGTGCTCCTCCTCTCCACTCACTCTCCGCTACTCCGCCCGCACCACCTGCTCCGGTTGCTAGGGGCGAGGATAAGCGCGCGCGCCCGCAGCTGTTGCTATGGGAGAGGGAGTGAGAGCGGGGAGATAACACCTGCCGGCGCGCGGACACCTCCTCAACCTATCCTCCTCCTCCTTCTCCGCGGACAACGCCGGATGCCTGACATAGCCCGACTAAGAAATGCATTCGCATTTAAAACTGATGTACAATGGAGGCGCCTCCCGTCCTCGCTACAAGTGTTGCATGCAGTTTGATGTCTTCCGTGTTTGGCCATGGCTGGCCTATGAGGGTGTCTTCCCACCCATCATTGCCTCCCGTCCTCGCTTCACTGCACGTAACACAATCCTAGCCAGAAGAGGAGGGGGCACCGCCGCTACTCCTGAATTTTTGTTGTTCAGGTAAGTTGCCTAGCGGTGTTTTACAACTGGTCTATTGCAAAAAAACAAAACAAAAAGCAATACATTGGTGTGGAAGTGCAGTGAGGAAAACATGGTAAGAAGAAGCATCGCAAATGGAAATACAGATATGGCGCTGCATCTCACGTCAACGCTAATAAATGTGCCAGGGCGCAATAGAGCACGTGAATGGATGAATTAGAATTGCACAGGAAGAGGAGCTTAGCTAAAAAATTGGCTGATGTATAACGCTTTTAAACATAGTTACCACGAGCTCAAGGTATGTTTGCTGAGTTTTGGAAAGGCTACGTATACAGTGTTCAAAGCTGGCCTGGTTACGCGGCGCCGAAGCGACGAGACACCGAGCGAGCGCAGCTGCTCGGAGTAGCTGCGCTCGCTCGACTCCACTAAGCAGTGGACCCCTTCGTGACGTCATGCCTGCCACACTTGCGTGCCGGCGTCTCAAAGTGATGGCGACGCGATGAACGACCTTGGGAGACATGGCGTAGTAGAGCTTTCGCTCTAAATGATGCGGAAGAAAATAAAATAAAAATAGCTTGCTGACAGTTCTTTTTTTTTTTTTTTTTTTGTAAGCTGTGAAGCTTACGGGAACTTCGAACAGTTATCGTCTCTTCGAAGACTGTACTCGGGCACAACCACGGCCCAGGAACAATTCTTTCGCCGGGGTACAACTGAAGAAGTACGGAGAGGCCCCGCCCAGATGACTAAAACACGGCAGCCGATCGCCTCCGAGACAAAAGAAATAGTCATGCTCCTGGACTCGGCAATGTTCTCCGAAGGCGGGGTCACCGGATGTCGGGCTCCATAGATGTCAGTCCGGAGTGCGCGCCAGTGGGGTGGTCTTTCGTGCATCCGCCTTTCAGGAGGGAATGGTGCAGACTTCTAAATTTGTACCCGAATAGAGCATGAATCTATTCTTGCCGCAGTGGAATCAATCAATCAATCAATCAATCAATCAATCAATCAATCAATCAATCAATCAATCAATCAATCAATCAATCAATCAACCTCTTATGCCCAGGGTTACATTCTGCGCTCAGTTCAATGGCTAAATATCGCATGTAAGCACGGGAAACTAATGCTTCGACGAATTGGAGCGATCTTCTTGGCGTGGACTCGAAATAGTAATGTATTGGCATAGGGATACGTACAGTTGAGTTTGGTGTCAAATACACTAGTTTATAATAATTTAACACAAATGGAGTATAATTTGGCCAATGAAACCTCCAGCGGGCAGAACAAAAAAAGATTTTCATGGTTTTCTTTTTATGGATGGGAAGATTCGTTTGCGCCTAACTGGTTTAATTAACCCATCAATTTCTCTCTCCGCTTCTACATTAAAATTTTTCATTCAGTACCAATAATTGCGGCAGTTGCTCAATTATTCGTCCCTAGAGTTTGAATTCTCCGCACGATTCCAAAAAAAGACAGGAAGCACACTATAATTTAATTTCGTTGAAACTGCAAGAGGATCTCGTAAAAGACTCATTGCTATCACCTAGCAACAGTCGCTGTGCGAACAAAAAAGGGCGCCTCATTTGCGAGTACCTTGAGAAATAAAGCTATTCAGCTTGATAGCCAATGCTTGCTCCCAATAGCGACTGCCAGAATCGGGAGCGTTCTAATGAAACGCTTTCTGTAGATACATGTGCCGGAAATCAGGGATGGGAGGATGGGAGCCGGTAGCTCGCCGAAGAAAAAGTGGACGTAAGAGGACGACGACATCTGTCCACTCGAGTCCTAATGCCAAATTGAGATTGCTTATAAGACGTTCCACCTCGTCTTCCGGAAGACACTGAGCTCCCTTCCCTTACCACCACCTCCCCTTCCGCCAACCCCGCCTCCTCCTCTGCTGCTGAATAATTCATTAGTTCCAAAGCTCCACCTAGACAAGCCTTTTTCCGGGTGATATACAAGACCCTGCGAGAGAATGAATCATCATTTGGTGTTCCTTTCAGAAGCGACGTCGATGGCTGCGAGGCGCAACAGTTTTTTCTTTTTTTTGTCTTTACGTGTGTACGCATTCGCGCTATTTGGAGATCCTGTGTAAAACAAATGAACATGGATCCAGTTGAAAAACAAAAAAGCTGTTGCAGTTACTTGCACGTTATTTTATTGAAGCGTTAGATTCTCCCGCTTAAAGTGCTCAATTGTAATCATGTGCTGTAGCTTTAAAGAAAGGCACTCGGGAAGCACGTGTGAAAGAAATTCAGATCCTTTACACAATGCGAACATGAAAGATCAGCGAAGCTGTTTGTATTGTTTATTGTATTTGAAGTTTTTCTTTCTAGACATAGCCATTTTTATAGCAACGTCATCAGCTGTTGTTTGATCCCCTACTGGCCACTGCCGTGGGTTCAGCGACGTATGAAGATGATCTGACGGAGTGACGACACCAGCCTTTCCTCAAGGACATTTATATTTGGGAGGTGCTATAGAACTGTGGTCTACACGCAGCCTTTGGTAGTGGCGAAGTGGACGCCAGCGCGCAGGTGGTGTCCAGTTCCTAGGACCTAGTGTATAGGACATGCATACGAAATGTGGCGGGACATGGCGGAAGCCATGCCATTTCCTATGTGTGTGGGCTCCGCAATTGGCTCCGGCAGCTTGCCGTTTGCGAAGGCCACGTGGTCTACTAAGAAATTTCCTGCTGACGCAACTTTGTTGTGTCGCATGTGGTTGGGCGGGGCACTTACGAATGCATATTCATGTCTCATAGGAGAGACAGAGAGAGAGTGGTTGGGGAAAAGAAGAACCAGCAGTGCGGCATGCGACTTTTGCGCCTGCGAGGAGACGCTCGAGCACATTCTATGCCACTGCCCATCATGCCAGACTCAACGACGTGGTATGGAAGCTAAGCTCCGTCACCTGGATTCAAGAACCACTGACAGAAAAGAAGATCCTGGGACCATGGCCTACGGTTTCGCATATGCGCAAGGCCACGGAAACCCTCTTGCGCTTCTTGAGGACCACCGGACTTCACGAGCGCCTGTGAACGAACAGCGCGAGTTCATGTTCTGTAGTTTCAAGCTAACTGTTCATCCATCTCTTTCTTAATCTTCTCCTTTCTTCTCTGCCCTCTCCTTTCTATTATTCCCCCCTTTCCCCCCACCACACGTCTAGGGTAGCCAACCGAGCCAAAGCTTGGTTAACATCCCTGCCTTTCCTCTTCGTTTCTCCCTCGCTCTTTCTCTCTCTCCTGCTGAAGAAAGGTTAAGGACGCAACCCACGTAGACGAAAAAAAAATCCACGCATCTACACGAAGTGAACGATGACGAGAGGGCGAAGCTAGGTCCTAAGGTCCATAATGTCTACGTTGAAGTCGCCGACTACAGTATAAGGGATTTGTGCTTATAGATGTGTAGTATTGTTCCGTCACAATTATTATTAATATTAGTGTATTGTTAAACATTTTCTTGTGTCTCACATACACGCATGTTTCGACGATAGCAATGGTTTTCTAACCACCATGACAGCGGACAGTGAGCTTCGACGACAAAGCTAGGTCCTAAGGTCCATAATGTGTACATTAGTTCGACGACTAGCATAAAATATTTGTGCTTCTAGGTGTTTTATATGGTTCGGTCACAATTATGATTAATATTAGTCTATTGTTAAACTTTTTTTTGTCTCACATCCACGAATCTCCCCGTGACGTACGCAGGCAACGACAAGGCTAGGCCCTAGGGAGCTTCGCCCCTAAAAAAGAAGGGGACATGATGACGCTCTAACCTGTCTCCTTCTTTAGGATCGAAGCTCCTTAGGCCCGCACCCCGCCATCGCCGCCGTCGAAGCTCCCTGCAACATAGATGCGGCGCCGGCGCAAAAAAGACAATGAAACGCCGCGCGCGCCGATCACCGAGCAGTTTGATTCTTGAAAGAGCGTATGCTTGGGCATGTTGGTAATTCATGTCTCACTTTTTAGCGCTCAAAAGGACAAAAACGAAAAGCGACGCGGACACAGCGCTGTTTCCGCGTCGTTTTTCGTCCTTGTCCTTTTGTGCGCTAAAAAGTGAGGTTTGATTCTAGCGCACCACAAATTCTAGGTTAAAATAAAAGAAGTAAGCTTTGTGCACAACTGGTTATAATGGTTCACTTTCACCACCTTTATCGTGGATTGTGAAATGACAGCCATCATACGGGCGCTTTGTCGAAGGTAGTAGCAACACTCCTCCACTCGGCGCCGGCGCAAGAAGGCAATGAAACGCCGCGCGCAGCGTTCCGTCGCCGCTGTCGAAGCTCCCCGCCGCATCACCGCTCACACCCCTCCCCCACGTGTCTCCCTCTCCCTGCGCTGAGCGCCGCACACTCACTCGCTCAGTCGTTCCCGCTACCGAGCGCAGCAGACACTCTCGCCACCCGCTCCCCACCCTACCGCCTTCATGAAAGCCAGCAGCGAGATCAGACGCATGGTCGTTTGCGTCCCATTTCTAAGGAGCTTCGCCCATCGGTTATATTCGTACACGGAGCAACTGCTAGTTTTTTCGTCTACGTGGGTAGGGTCCTTAACCTTTCCTCAGCATAAACCAACTAGCCCAACAACACGTTCTAGTTAGGAAATTTCTTTTGCACCCATGCGGTGGCAGCAGTTACCTCATGACCCCGGAAAACGACCAGCGATTCCTATCGCACAGCCAAGTTCGACAATGAAGACTAAAAAAAAAAAGAATATTTCCTCGCATTCTACAATAGGCCAAAGTTTGCCTCCTGTTCCAAAATAAGAATTGCAGTTCGAACAATTAGCTGAAATATGCAGCGTTCTTTCTTGAGAATTATGAAAAAATAGCGTTTCACAAACATTCTAAATCCACCGCAAAACTTGAGCCAGAAAGAGTGCTCTGCAGTTCATCAGCTAATGTCTGTTCCCGGTTGCATTGATACACCTCATACATTTGCTTGGTAGGCCTGTGTTCTTACACCATGCGTGATGCTTATCGCTCTTCTATAGTAAAATGCGTAGTGTTCTAAATCATCAAACTTTCTTGATAAGCGGCACTATAGCATATCTACATACAACTGCATCAGAGTAAGGTACAGCCGCGGCCACGTCTGTGTAGAGCGCGCGAGCAGCCGGTTTTTGGTCTGCGGGGCGACACCTTGAGGCAGTTTTGAGATCTGACGTGGTCAGCCTGACTACTAGGCCGCACATGCCCCTGACACACCAAGTGAGAGTCCGAAACTGCCTCAAGGTGTCGCCCCGCAGAGCAAAAACCGGCTGCTCGCGCGCTCTACAGACGTGGCCGCGGCTGTACATGGCACTCCAAATCGCTTACATATTTTTCTCAACAAGAGTAAAAGCAACTCGAAGGATAGTGAAAAGGACTATCGTCCAATAAAAGGGATTTATCTTTTTCCTGAAGCGGTAGCCTTGGTGTGGCGCTGTGGTATACAACGCCTGACTGCCTCGCAGAAGGGCTTGGTTCGATTGCAGCTCGAACAGCAGGTCTTTATTCTTCGCATCCATGGCGATTTTCACGATGGACGTGCGGTCGACCAATACAATATAATGTTTATTTCTCTGTTCAAGATACCGCCGACGTTTTGCCACAACTAACATGAACCACGTTGGGCCATTGCAAGACTGGACAAATTAGAGACTATCTATCTATCTATCTATCTATCTATCTATCTATCTATCTATCTATCTATCTATCTATCTATCTATCTATCTATCTATCTATCTATCTATCTATCTATCTATCTATCTATCTATCTATCTATCTATCTATAATACAGTGTGCCCGACAGTGTATGCGTTCACGCCGTCTCGTGTAAGGTTTGGCTAACGGTTTACTCAACAACTGTCGCTTTTTCTTAGAAGCATCGCGCTTGCCGTGATGTTTTACGCGTACGTCTCAGTCGCGCCTGCTTACACGCGCCACGTATTGCTGAATCGATAAGCTGTAATAAATATAAGGGAGGGGGGGGGGGGCGGGGGGTGGCACGACCCGACATAAACCGTGTTCAGCCGTATGGACTATTTTACGGGTGGGTGTCGGTGCCGCCGTATTGGGCTGTTAACCTTTCTCTTTTGTTTGCTTAACGACTAAACGAACCGTGCTATACGGTAGGCGCATACGTATGAATGCGGTTGGTTTGGTGAATTCGAAGTTTCATGATCTTATTCATTCAATTCACGATGTACAAATGTAAGAAAACGTTCGATTAACAGCCCAAGGCGGCAGTGCCCATGCGTCGAATGTAAAATCATGTATATATTTATCATTTTTATTGCTTCTGGGTGGAATCCTCGCCCCTAGCAACCGCGCGCTTATCCTCGCCCCTAGCAACCGGAGCAGGTGGTGCGGGCGGAGTAGCGGAGAGTGAGTGGAGAGGAGGAGCACGCTCTGGTGTGTGAGGGCGCTTGCATCGCGGGAGCTCGGCGGAGCTCCCGCGTGTGTGGAGAGAGTGTAGGAGAGGGTAGGTGCAGTGCTTCGCCGCTCCTTCTCTCGCCGTTCGCTCTCTCTCCTCCCTGCGCCCCACTCTCCCGTGCGCTCGCTCGCACGTATATATAAATGGAGTGAAGCGCGCGCGAAATGCATGAACATGTCGAAGCGGAGGCGACTACGAAA
>JALIZH010026722.1:0-14453 GCA_030522465.1 Rhipicephalus appendiculatus
AAAATGAAAATACCTGGTTACCTGTCGTATGTAAGATCGTAACCTGAGTATTGTTGTATTGTAAGGGACCCCATGAACGAAGTGAGCGAAAAAACTAGAAGCTACCCAAAGAAAAGCTGTTAGGCATCATTTATTCTAAATATAAACCTACCGATTGACCACCCACTTCAGGGTTGCTAGGAATGTTAAGAAACTTGAAAAAACGAACCAAAAAGCGCCACCTGAACTTCCTTTGCTTATTAGCCGTAAGTGAGCCCTTGACGGCCCAAAATCTTGTTTAGACCCTCTGCCGACAAAACATATTCGACACCTTCTAACTCTGACAATTAAAATTACTTAAATAATACGCTTCATGTTTCATTTCTTCTAGGCCACCATCGTCGTAAAACAATTTGTTGAAAGCAATTCGTCGTAAAACAGAGCCTTGGAACGGCGAGTCGATTTGTGTAACTCTAGAATTTCGGCTAATTAGTAAACATTGTTATATATTCAATTTTATACCTACTTTCATCCTCTTAGTTCCTGTCCTGCTTAGAGCAACAGTTGGTCGCGAATATGTAAGAAATAATAGTACATAGGTGGCCCAAGAAGTCTAGTACTTTAGCTGCTGTCCTAACACCTGGCTGACAGACTACACCGCTATAGTTGAGCCGGATTTTAAGAAGACTCCTAAACAGACATTGCACTTTTTTTTTTATTGAAATGGTGAAATAGGAGAGGTTGGTGCCATTATGGGAGAGGTTGGTGCCATTATGGCGGCACCGGCTACTCCTTCTCGCTTAGTAGACAAAATACGTACTAAGAAAAATAATAAGGTCACACAATGCAATACAGTAGAACACACGATGTGAAAATACAGCACAACCGAACAAAATTACATGAGAGTTCAAATAAGTCTAATAGGATCATATGTGCACAAGTGTCGTATCACAAGTTCAGATAGGGAGAGTCAGTTCACATGTAGAATTTCAAACTCAAATATTCTGTAATGCTTGACATACACAGCAAAACACACTGAGGCAAATGATTACACATAAAATCAAACGCACACCACAATATTACACTGTTCCTTTAGTATGAAGGGGAAGGCGACATCGAGTACAGTAATTGCACTTCTTGTTAGTTCCCCCCTTTAAGATAGAAAAAAGGACCTTAGAAAATTTCTTGTTTAAAGAAATTTCCACTTGTGAAGTATTTTATAAAGATTTGAAGCTGTAACATTGATTATGTTAACTGATACACTGTAAATGTACAGTTGGTCACAAAATTATACGGACAACGCAAGCAGCCGACAACATTTTCTGTTGCGCCGTCTCGCGGCGATCCGTCGGCTGTCGAGAACACTGCTCCGACGAATGCGCGGGTGGAGCTGTGCTCTCGGCAGCAGACGACTCGCCACTGGACGGCGCACACGGTACGTGTGGTTCGTTATATTGTGCAGCGGGTTGTACGTGCATATATATATACAGTAATGTAGTGCAGGTGGCAACGAGTTGCTTTAATAATAAGCGGTAGGCTTCTGGACAGTTCTGGTGTCATAATGAATCTCAGACTGGAAGCGCCTGTGCATGTTCAGTTGCTCGAGTGCAGATCGACTGCCGACATGCGAAGGTAAAAGCCGAAGACGACGAGCTGAGACCGAAAGTGCGGACTCATTGCTATAGAGCGCTTGCCAATTCTGGTCCCAGAGTTGTCATTACAGGGTTTTGCATGGAGAGGATGAGGCTTCGAATGAGCCTTGATGCTTCGAGCGTCAGCATGTTGTTGGGATCGCCCGGGAAGGCAGATCGCAGAGCGTAGTAAAATGTCCTGGTCGCCATGAGAGTCTCTCGGACAAGGTTTGCGGCCGTGCGCGGCGAGAAGTCGGAGGTACGCTGAAATAAATCCAGAGGTAACTCGCAAATATCCAGGAGCTCGGCGATCGCGAGGCCCTCTTGCTGCATGCCGTCTTTTATTGCGGCGTCCATGGCCCACACGAGCATCATCTCGTTTCTCCGGAGGTACTCTAGAAGCTGAAAGTCGCGGTCCACCAGTTCGTCACGAAGCTCGCCCTTAAACATCTTCAGAACCACTACAAACTTGTTGAAAGATAGGCCGTCTGCCAGGTGGTGCTTAAAAATCTTGTAGTCCATGATGTCTTTCCAGTAGAATTCGAGCCTACGCAGGCTGCCGTTTCTTAGCAGCATCTGAAAGAAAGCGTATGCCACTTTCTCGGTCAGGTTCCATCGCTCGATGGTCAGGAGAAGGACGCTGTCGCTATCGGCCAATGCTCTGAGCATCTGAATGGAGCCACTCGGCGCAGTGCGGCCACGCAGTCGAAGAACTTTGAGGAACTTGTTCTGTCGGATTATATGCGCCAGGAACGAGCCGCCCATTTTACTGATGACCTGTGTAGCAGAATGGGAAGCGTCAGCAGTGTTTTGATATCTTGACCTTCTTCGTACCCCTACCTCCTCTCAGTGCTTCAATAGCTACAGAAATTCGCCCAATTCATCTGGTCCCTAACATCACTGTTTTGTGCAGTGCCTGCGTCTCTGTTCGACGGTTACTCAACTTTTTCGACAAGCAAAGCCAAATGCCCTTAGCAGAACACGCGCGAAATGTCGGAGTTCTGAGTACTAAAAGCTCACAGAGAATACAGTAGTAAAACAAGCATAGAAAATCGTTATTTCAGTGGATGACAAAAAAGTTAGCATATGTATTTGTGCTACAGTTAACTAGCTAGTTAAAGGGACCCTCAAACTATTTTGGGAATTTTGTCAGCGTTTCGGCTACAGCACCATCAAATCACTCCAGCACATATTAAGCGACGACACGTGCTCAAAGGCAGCAACAGGAAATTATAGCCATACAGAAGCTTTGCCTCCTCAACTTATGGAGCAGCCAGCCGTCACCGGTGACCGAAGAGATTTCAGCGGAACTCCTCTTTGCCTGACACATTTATGATTTCTGCAAGAGGCACAAGCAAAGCATACCACAATGAAGATGGAGTGAAGTTCATGCGAGTTGCATAGATTGCGGAAGAATTGCAGTTTTGTGTTTTATCAGGTTGCATGCATCGGAAGTAGCAGCATTGTTAAGTGGGGATTTTCATTTATGAATATATCCCGTGCGAGAGTAGGTAGTTGTGCATGAGTTCGCATGAAAAGAACTAGCATCAGCGGGCACTAATTCACTGTCACCATGCGTTGGGAAAACGGTAAAGGTGACATAGTAGACGAAATAACATCAGGCTTTGCAGCGCCCATATATGCTAAAATCTATGCAGTAGGGACATAATAGCAGTGTTTTTTTACTTCGCTCATAGACCTCCTGACCATAAAATTCAATTACTTTCAGTAATTTGTTCAGTTGCTAAGGAACTTGAAACTATGTTAACCTTGATATTTAAAATTACAGCCTATGATCATTTTCAAAAAACCGAACAATAGACTGAAAAAATGGCTTAGAACATGTACTTAGTTTTTCATTCGCTGATCACGGTAAAGCTATCTCTACATAATGGTTTTCTGTGAAAAAAAATTAACAATCACTTCTAACACTATGCACTTTATGTAGGAACTGAATCTGAAAAACAGCAATGGAAATGTGCACATAGCGAAATTTGAGAAGCTAAAATTTGAAAGAAGGAAAGAATTGTAAACTTAAGGGCTCGTTTGCTTTGTTAAACACAGTATTAATGAGAACTAACAGACAAAGATGCCAAGGAAAGTATAGGGGAAGCTATTAGACGTAATTGTAATGTAAATGTGAAGAAAGGAAAGTGGACGAAAGGATAACTTGCCACCTGCAGGGACCGAACCTGCGACCTTCGAATAACGTGTCCGATGCTCTACCACTGAGCTACGGTGGCGTCATCCCCCCCGTCCACTTTATAGGGTATATATGTGTACTTAAACGTGGGAGCGTCAGTCAGCGCCGCCTGTTGCCATTACGGCGAGTGTGGAACACTCTTTTTTGCCTGTAGGCGTCACGTAGTACGTGATCTTATTACGAGCGGGCAGCTGACTAATAATCCCTCGCATACCACCTGAAGGCATCAAGTCTGCCAGAACGAGACCCTCGTTATGAATGAAGGAAAGAATTGTAAACTTAAGGGCTCGTTTGCTTTGTTAAACACAGTATTAATGAGAACTAACAGACAAAGATGCCAAGGAAAGTATAGGGGAAGCTATTAGACGTAATTGTAATGTAAATGTGAAGAAAGGAAAGTGGACGAAAAGATAACTTGCCACCTGCAGGGACCGCAGGTGGCAAGTTATCTTTTCGTCCACTTTCCTTTCTTCACATTTACATTACAATTACATCTAATAGCTTCCCCTATTCTTTCCTTGGCATCTTTGTCTGTTAGTTCTCATTAAAATTTGAAAGGACATTTGTAATGGTTTCTATTCGTTTGCTTCTGTGCGCTATTGTAGCAATGTTGCCATATTACATATGTAAACCTGTACAAATAAGGCGTTACTCAATTCAACAATTTTTTGAAACAAAAGGGGTAGCTGTGGCAAAAATTTTTGCGAACAAGCTTGTACATCTAAAACAGACAACTACTTTGACAGTAAATTTACTGCCACCGATTGACTGACTAGTATTTAAAGTTTGAAAGCGTGCCTGCCACAATGGTTACCAGACCACGCGCGAAGAAAAGGGAAGTAATGGCACGACCACGATGACCCAATCATCTTTTAATTGCAGCAAATGCTGGCCAGTCCTTTTCTAGCACATTGACCCCAACCCCACTGGCGATATACCACGTTTTACGATGCCAATTCTAAGTAACTCTTCCCTTTCCATGTATACTGAGTCAGTTACTAAGTGTTACTTCGTCGACCGTCAGTTTTTGTATTGTAGTGCGAGCACACTTACAGACACAGACGTTCTTCATATAGTTACCGCATTGGATGTTTCTAAACAACTCCTTGTACACAAAAAGAGACCCATTAAAATTATCTCTGAACAGTTTTAACAGCGCTTTCCATCGCCCTTGACGAAGATGTCACACGACGCTATGACTTCGCTCATTCTGCGTTCTACGACATAAAATAAATTTAGGCTCCAGCAACAAGCCCATTTATATAAAGAAAGCTGCACCATGGACTTGTTGGGGACATTTCTAGAATTTCGCTGCTTGTCGCTCACAAAAAAGCAGTGCCACGAGAGAAGTGTGGTTCGCCATCAGATCAGCCGATATCTCTCCCCTTAGAATGCACTATGCATTGTAGCATGGTAACTCACCAGGTCAGATTCGAGGGAGAAGCTTTCCAATGACTCCAGCTTTTGCTTCAGGGTATGCAAAACGGAGTCTGGACATGCACCGTCACCGAGTGATAGGCACAACTTCACAATATGTTTCAGGTTGATATTATACAGCGGCAATCCCACGAAATTATCAATATGGTATTCATTGAAGGCAAGTGTCATCCATTGTAGGACATTGGTTTTCTGGACGAGGACACACATGTCCCGCTGCTGCTGCCCAGTGCCTATGACAGCTCCCAAATTGAGTTCCCTGAACGTCTTCCGCTTTTTGAGGCACTGGATGGCCCTTACAAAGCGTGGAATGGCGTCGCAATGGATCTTGCATCCTTCTAGATTAAGCTCCTTGAGATTGCTCTCTGCGAGTGCGTCGGCAATGCGCAATGACGCACTAAAACCGATGGTGGATTCCGAGAGAACTAAGGCCTGGACAGAACGGTGACGGATGATTCCTTCCAATATAGTTAGCTCAACTGATGGATCTATCGTCACATTGCGGTCGACGGAGATTCTCAGCCGTACGCAACGCAGATGTTTCTCAAGGAAGCACCAAAGCTTTGTCAGGATATTCACGTCACTGATAGCCGGCTCCAAAGTCAGTTCGGTCAAAGTCTGATTTTCCTGAAGACCCGCCAGCAAGCTTTCGATGCAGAAGTCAGCATGCACGTAGAGTCTAGAGAGAATAGGCACTTGACCAAGTAGGTACATGCCCTTGGAAAAATTTGCGTCATACTTCTTGGCTGTTAGCCTAATGCGGATGTCCTGAAGATGTGTTAGGCTGGATAATTTGGCAGAGAGACTTAGGAAATCTACAGGGCACATCACCACGTCCGATGAGAATAAGGGTAATTAGGAACCGGTTTCGCTCGACACAACGGATCAGAGCATCGCTGTTGTCACGGTCCAGGTGCACAGTGGACAATCCCAGCTCTTTTAGTTGAGACAGATCGTCGAGTACTTTTCATGCACGGCTTTCCCTCGATATGGATTGGAATAGGCGGGACTAACGAAGGCCATTGCTCGCATGTGCCTTTTGTCATAGGATCCTCGCCGTGTATCTGAAGCTCACGCACGTTATCCGTAAGCTGTAGCAGATGCATGAATAGAAACGGATGTCTTGGTGCCACGACGGAAACAGCCAGGGAGATGCCGACGATGCAGCGATGCTGGCCGCAGAATCCACAAGCACAGGCAGAGAAACTTGGGGATCATCCGCCTCATCCAAGTCTTGGGGATGGACGTTCAGGGTGCGGAAGTGCAACGTTTTTTGCGCCAGCTGTATCAACTCGATTCCACGACCATTCAGCAGGTAGTTCCATGCTCGCTGACGATTGCTGGCCCAGCATTCAGGATTCGTTCCCGTGAATGTGCAGGCGGAAGTCACGCGCATTCCGGGATCGCAGCCTCGAAGGCAATCGTCCGCAGCATTGAAGATTGCGACTATGTTCTCTAAGCTGCTAAATACTCGTGGGGCAGCACGATAGATCACGTTGGCGAATTCAAGAAGTCCGACACACTGGTCCTCCTGCATTAGAAAGGGTTGGGGAACTGAGGTCGGAAGCATTAAACGTACTTCATAGATAACAGTCTTGCACAAAAGTGGCATACGTATTTCTTTGTCGTGTATAAAAGCAATCACAAAAATGTCTATGCCTAAATCGAGTTTCTTTGGTTATCCAAAAGTGGACACAAACTCGGGAGGAGGATGAGGAGGACAAATTTCCTGGCAACAAAAATGAGTCAGGTCAGGGGGGGGGGGGGGCGGAGGGCATGGGGTCAGCTGATGGTTAGGTCAGGGGCAGGATTGCCGTAGGTGGCTATTTTGCGCCAAAGTGTCAGCTTTTGGACCCCGTCTCACTACGAAAATTTGAGGTTGGCGCCATGGCTACTTTTTGGATACATGAAATTTCCGTTTAGACGCATTTGGTAGCCAATATTTTTATTGTGTGCAGCTAAAAGAGCAAAAGAGCCTTACAATGAGCCACTGTTTTCAACCATTTCTTATCGCATAAGCTTATGCGTGCGCCCTTAGTGTCTCCAGCAACAGGCTAACGCTCATCAAAGGAGCCACACGCAAAACAAATATCAGCACCAATATTACGCTGATCTGTGATTACTGTAAATTTAGTCTGTAAATCAATTTCGGTCTGCGGCTTCAAGGAAAAACTGCTTCAATGTTTAACGTTCCCATTGACTGGTTGGCGGGGTGGCCCGAGAAATTACCCTCTCTAAGGAAAGAACACTATCCTGCATAAATTATACAGACGCATCGAACTCATACTAAAACAATAGACTTGCTGCGCCACCGGGTGCAAAATTTGATTTATTGAATTAAATTTGAAAAAATGCAAGGTTATTCGTCTCCCGAAGCAATCCCAGTCTGCGCATTTAACTGATGAAGGTCACTTGCATTATATCCCTTTTGGATTGGAATTTTTTCTAGGGTTGAACAAAATCTTTAATGTTTTTTTTTCTAGCTAAGAGGCCATTCAAAGGCTCGCAAAAAAAATTAAGGAGACGGTAAGTACAACGGTTTTCACAGGAGAACCATGTCCAGTACACTGGACTCGGATTGATTTTTTGCACATATGGGTACACACATTCAGCTATCGTCCTTGAAAGAGTTGTTTTTGGTCCCTGTCTGAAAGTTAATCGTCTTATAAAACATAAAAACTGTTCGTTTTGACTCAAGAAAAAGTTTCTCATGGTTAGCTGTCACACATAGCCTTCAGCACCATGAAGGAGGAAAAAAACCTAGGAAGGAGCGCGACCAGCGTCTACAAGTCACCGCATCAAACGCAGCTCTCTCCTCGTGCTCTATGCTGTTAGATTCCCAGTATGCCCCAGTTTCATTTTAAGGCGAAAGCCTTTAATGTCTCATGCTCACGTCCGTTCGTCCGCCCTTTCTTCCATCCGAGCCCTGGCACGGTGCCAGGTGGCCGCCGGGGCGCGCAAACGGACGCCGGTCGCGTCGGACTCTACAGCGCTCGCGCTTTGCTTGCATGGCGTCGCTGTGCCCAGCGTTTCCAATTATGCAAGGAGCGAGACGAGGGCATCACGTTCCATTCAGACCGACCCCGTCTCAATGGACACAGGCCCTTCGCGGAACACACTTTGGAATTTACAAAGTGTCCGTCAATTTAAGCGCTGGAACGCGGACGGCGTTTGCAGTGGGGGGGGTGTTGTCTTAAACGTATGCTTAAATCGAACAACTATTATGCGGCCACTGATTAGGGCGGTTGACTAGGCATTCTCACTCGACGCAACGCAAAACATTGAATTCCAAGCTAGGCGGCGGGTAGTGCATTCGGAAGCACTGCTGCCCGCATCTCAGCACCGACTGCACCAATTTAGTAAAAACATTTAGGAACACTCAACGATTCAACACACTGCTGAAATGTTCAGATGGATTTACAGAGCCATTGGAACTATGCTGCCGACAGTTTCAGCATACTTATGGTGAGGTCCCTTCCAGCCTCAGCATTCGGCGCTCTACTGTTGGTTATATAAAACTTGTAGCTGGGCTAGTTAGTTCATACTTGAAGGCTAAAACTGGTGTGCGCAAATAAACACGAAGGGACACGTCCTTGTTCATCTTTTCCGTGTCCCTGTCCTGTTTATTTGCACGCGCCAGTCTTACCCTACCGTTGGTTCGTCGCGACAGGCTGCGCTGCATTCTACAGAGAAACAAAATATTGGCCCTGTCACGGTGGGAGCAACAGTGTGGAGTATAGTATTGGATGAGTGTTTGCCCCCCGTTCGATAAGATAAGCAGTTTTGTGAATACACTAAGCAGCATTCTGGTCAAAGCTCGCCACACACCAGCCTCAACATGACCAAGATTTTAACGCGACAGCGTTAAAGAGCTCGTTTCGCAGAAATTCCGGCGTCGGCGTTCTCGTTGTTGGTTGTGAGCGAAAAATCATCTTATCCGTGACCTAAAAACCGAGAAAGATGCAGATAAAATAAATAAAAATTTTCGGGTCCGAGTAAGGATCGAACCCGGGTCGTCTGCGGGGCAAGCAGGTGTTCTACCACAGAGCCATGCCTCTGCTTAGAAATGAAAATAACTTCCTCTGCTTGGAACTGCAGTGAAAATAACTGTCATGCTTCGCAAACGCAAGCGTCCTTTATATAGGCGTCGCAATATAACATAAAATATCCCAGGAATATTGCGTGGTACAAGCGTACATTGCCATCGGGAGTCAGAATATGTGACTATCATAACGATTTCATAGTTTAAAGCCAGCCACCAATTACAAACGGCACACACTTAACTGCGCGTATCCCCTTAACACCACGTAGTGGGTGCATAGCAAGTTCGAAAACATTTCCCACATTTGCCGCGCATAATTGCTCCTGGTTTAAAGCATGCTACCCATTACATAGTATGCACTAAGTGATTGAAGTATGCACTAGGGACAGGATATCGCTATCGTGTTCAACTCTTAAAGGCGAAGATTAAGGGTTCCCCAATTTTTTTTTAACTCTAGTGCACGAACAGATGTAGCACTATATAGTGTTGCACTTATTGCTGCTTGAGAAGCCGCTTGTTCCGCTACGCGTTTCCTCTAGAAAAGCCATAAAGTTCGACACATTCAATGCAATGTTACGACACGTTGCCGTCACCGAAATGCCCCCCGCCATATGGCACCGAAAGCAATTTCCAACGAAACATTGTACCTACCGTTCGGGCATCAGACATGGTTGCCTGTCGCGCTCACTGAATTCCGTATGCACGCCCACTGACTTCAACTGACCCACGCATACACCACATTTGAAGCCAGCCGCACTACTCAATGCCTCAGGTACTTTGCGGCTGCTTGGGTAGTGTCGGTCGCAATGACTACACGAGCAGATAACATCTTTGCGGATACCTAAGACGGTGCGCAAGAGGCGTTTGCCCGGCTTAGTGACGTCACTGACGCTTTCTTAGGGCATAAACAATGCGTAAGAATGATTAGAAACACCCTTCTGAAGCCAGATTTGCTGTCCCGTTGTATTGATAGCGGGGCGTCACCCGAACGATAGTGGAGGAGTAATCATATTTTTCGCTTTTAGTGGATCATGCTAGTGATATATATTGACACGATTTGCTTACGCCTTAGGCCATGGGTCGGACAGTCTTTTGAGGCGGAGAGCCGTGTTTCATGAAGCCGACATGGCGGGGGCCAAATGGCAGATCAAAGAGGGAGGGAGCGGGGCAGCCAGAGAGAAACAATTTGGCGGATTCACACACAAAAAAAATCACAGTTTCACCGAAAGGGTGAAGCAATCAATGCGAAAGCAAGAAATTGTAATGTTATACCGAAGTGAGGTTTTGGCAGCTAACTCTTTTGGATCCGGATCTCACGCGACTCTACAAAACGCTCGTTTCAGAGATGGAAGTCTGGGCACATTGGTATTCCATGTTTATGAAGGGTAAGAGCGCACTGAAGTGTGTGTTCGTCTTCAGTGCGCTTTTACCCTTCATAAACGTTTCAGAGAATACGGCCGCTCCAGGGACACTCTTCGCACATTCTCATCACGTTGAGCGTAGCTGCTAGAAGGATATACTAGCCGCCCGCTGACGGATGCCGAGATAGTGAGATAGCGCTCGCGCCAGCCACGACCGCGATCGTAAAATCAAAGGTCGCAGAGGCAGCTCCAACGAGGGCCCCCCCGCCCTCTCTCGCGTCTTTTCACGCTCGGTTAAAGCCGGGCGGGGCGTTTCCTCTCTGCTTGAACATTCGACTGCCTGTCTAACAGGCCGAAGGATGTTACGCATGCGCCTCGAAGCGACGGAAATGGGCCAGCTCGTTTGATTTCCGCTTTAGGCATGTCCGTCACACCAGCTCGCGCGCTATTACCCGCGGGTAGATCGTACGATGCGGTGGGGGATCTTATCAATTTTGACTGTCTATGGGACATGACGGACAACGGCAAAAACCCGTCGAGACTGTCCATATAATCGCTATCGCAATAAAACTGGGGGCCATTAAAGGGACATTGAAACAATTAAAAAAAAACCGGGTTGTGGTGCCCTGTTACGTAATTTCGTGCGGCAAACACGTAAATCAAGTCGAGAATCTGAACAAACCAACGCAAACAATCTTATTTTGCCGGAAACGAGCAACAGGCGCCTCGGCGGGCATTTCGAGTCTCGCCGACGCCTGTGATTGGTCGAAGCTCCGTAACATCATCGACGGTATCGTGAAGACGGCTTACGGCGCATGCCAGAAGGCGATGCCGTGTTCTCAGTTTTTTTTTCTGTTGAAATCGGCGTGTAGTTGCTGTTATGGCGAACTCTGGCAGTCGCAACGAGTTCACTGTACAGTGTCGCCAACTCTTGGTACTAACACGGCGCACCGTGGCCGCGCTCCGCGGGACGCCAGCGCACACGGTGCGGCCGCGCATCGAAGCTAACCGGCGCAGGCACACAGGCGCTGCCTGATCTCTCATGATGGGCTCGAGCGCCGGGCTTGCTTTGCTGTGAAGGACGCCCCACTATCAGCATGCCAGTAGCGACTGATCGCGCCGCCATGGCATTGCAGGAAAGCGCGCTTCCTTGTTGTGTAGTTTGTGCAGCGTGTTGTGCAGTTTTCCGCTTAAATAAGAGCCTCAAACATGCGGCCCGTGGCTTCAGCAGGAAGAAAATGTTTGTGATATTGCTAATTGACTTGCCTATTGGATTAATACTCTTTGTTCTGCTAACCTAAAACGACGGCACTTGTCTCAAGCAGCAGAGTGGTAGAGCATCGGAGCGTTGTTCGCAGGTCGCAGGTGCGGTTCCTGCAAGTTATCTTTTCGTCCACTTTTCTTTTTTCACATTTACACTACAGTTACTTCTAATAACATCCCCTACACTTTCCTTAGCATCATTGTCTGTTAGTTCTCATTAGCATTCTGTAGGAGACGTTTGAATTCATTTCCACGTGATTTTTTTTCGGAAAATTCTGTTGACTTTTCTGCTCGTGGTGTTTGACTGGGCCATTTTCTAGGGATGGTAATGAGAACATTTCAGAAGCTCTCAACGTAAAAAAAAAATTAAGGCAGCTTCGTACTAATGGTGCCAACCCAGAAGAAAGTGCGGAGCTGGGCAGCCTTTGTTTCTCTTCGGTTCTTTTCTTTCTTTCTTTCTTTCTTCTCCAGATTTTTTTCTGTCTGTCTTCTGTCTTTTTATATTTATTTCTATTTTTCTTCCTATATTTTTCCTTTTTTTCCCTGTCTATTTCTCGCTTGCTTTGTCTTGTTTTTCTATTTTTATACGTGCTTTTTGCCTGCGTTACGCGAAGCGATGACAGCTTTGAAAAAGCCCGGGCCCCTGAAGTGCTCCGTGCTTAATATCATCAAGGCGCTCGAAGAACAAGAGGAAGAAGACGCCTCCTTGGCGCTAGCATGCGCTCAATATGCTACAGACGGCTATGCTATACGTCATTTCGCCTGCGTTGCGCCAAGTGACGAAGACAGCATACGGTCACAGCATACTTAATCACACGACAGTCCGGGCCCCTGAAGTGCTCCGCACTCTAAAACCAAGAAGCTGTTCCACGACGGTGCGATAAACTAGCGACCATGGCAAAGTGTCATTGTTCCCGTAACTCCATTGCAAGGAACTATGAGTTCGAGCAGAAGGAAAGATACCTAGCAGGTGGCAACAAGAGGCAGGGACCGCTGTGTCCTAATAGCAAGACAGGATAGCAGCGGAAACGGGGATTCACGCTTTATAAGACAGAAAACCAGGGCAGGACAATCGTCCTGGGCGCATCAAGCCCGTTTCTTAGGTGACGGTCTTAAGAGACTGGAGAATTTGTAATAGTCTAGTATGCATAAGGACCGTCAACATACGTTGAGATTAATGTTGCGCGTCCGAAACAGAATCGGTTTGGCTGAATTTTCATCGGCGCAGATTTCAAGCACGCCCGTGGGCGGCAAATTGCCAGCAAACGCTAGGAACCACGGGCGGTCGAAATCATCCACAGCCATATTCTACAACGTCTCTGATACAGGCACAGTCACTTTGCGCTGTTAATTCCATAAACCAAAGCGATCCTAAGCAATTTCCAAAGATGCATTCAATTAACAGGGAGTGGGCAGTGAAAAAAGGAACCACTCACATCGTACCCGGAAAACTGCACGAAAATGCGGTAAGCAAAGCGCGCTTTCCTGCAAAGCCATTGCAGCGCGCCCAAGCGCTACTGGGATGCTGATAGTTGGGCGTGCTTCACAGCAAAGCACGCGCACCAGCGCCTCATAAGAGATCAGGCAATGCCTGTTGCACCTGCGCCGATTAGCTTCAATGCGCGGCCGCAACGTGGGCGCTGGCGCCCCGCGGAGCGCGGCCACGCTGAGCCGTGTTCGTACCAAGAGTGGACGGCCCTGTACATCCGTCCATGTTCGAGGCGGTCGCCACCTGTAAAACAGATGACCGAAGATGCTGCCAGCACCGATGATGCGGCACAAGGAAGCGTGTCCAAATCGGCAACGTTCGCCCGCGTCGAAAACGTAAACTGGTACGTATAAGATACATGTTAATGCCTAATTTCACTGTAGTAAACTGATAGAAATGATGCGTTCAGCCATGGATATTACATCCGATAAGGAACAGCTGCATTGGCGCTCACTTTTAGCCGCGTAAGGGTACGGTCTACGCTACCCGCGCACATCGCGCGACACAACAGCTGCTCGTGAATTTCACTGCTCAAAGTACAGCGCTTTTGACGCAAACATTATCACACTTCGCAACGGGCAAGAAACATGCGATTATTTACTGTGCTATCGCGAAAGAAAAAAAAACGAAAAAAAAACACTAAGCCACACGGGAGCCGCTCTTTGCCGCAGTGGTGACATGTGGATGGGCAAATCACATCGGTCGTGAAACTTGGAACGAGAAGTGGTCGAAAAACCTATTGCCACAGACATCAACGCTCGCCGTACGATTGAAGCGCGGCTAGGGTGAGGAAGGGACAAATATAGAAAACAAAAAACTCAAGACAATTTTTTTTCGAATACTAGTAATCTTATATAAGCCATTGTAAACTAGAAATTTACATTACGGTTTATCTGACACTTGGCTAAATGGTTGATTGCCTCATTTTTTGGTCGAGCGCCATAAATGAGGGGCGTATGCAGGCAGTCTGCTATCAGGACTTGTGTTTAGTTCAACGCATAGCCAGGTCTACGAGGCGTCGCTCACTTTTTGCGTGGTCATGACATGT
>JALIZH010026723.1:0-38950 GCA_030522465.1 Rhipicephalus appendiculatus
CGGACGGACGGACAGACGGACGGACGGACGGACGGACATCCGGACCGACGGACGGACGGACATGCGGACGGACGGACGGACACCGGACGCCGGACGGACACCGGACGGACGTGAGCATGAGACATTAAAGGCTTTCGCCTTAATATACTGGTCCTTATACAATGGTTCGCTCTGTCGGCATTAAACGTGTTCACGCGGATGAAAAACGCATCGACGAACCATTGCAAGCATGGATTAAAATTCCAGCCAAATTTTTTGGGGGCCCGTCCGCCTCGGTGGAACAGTGGCTACGGTGCTCGGCTGCTGACCCGAAGGTCGCGGGTTCGATCCCGGCCGCAGCGGTCGAATTTCGATGGAGGCGGAATGGTAGAGGCCCGTGTACTATGCGATGTCAGTGCACGTTAACGAACACCAGATGGTCAAAATTTCCGGAGCCCTCCACTACAGCGTCTCTCATAATCATATCGTGGTTTTGGGACGTAAAACCCCCAGATATTATTAATTTTTTTGGGGCCCCGGGATTACTCCGGGTGGGAATGGAATGACGTGACGCGTCATTTTCTTGGACCACCGTCAGGATTTCACAGAGCGTGAAAATGACAACGCGATTCTTTTTTTTTACGATGCAATGAGGAAAGTGTTTATATGAGGCTACACTTCCGAAGCAGAAGTGACGTGATGGCCAGAGGTAGAAAAAAATCGGAAAAACGTACGAATTCTTAAAAAATGAAATCAGAAACTATACCGTCTGCATCATGCTACTAAAGGTACCTCCCAAGGATTGCAGAGTCCATCAATGCAAGAAATCGAGTCGAATCATGAGTGAAAACAGGTTCACGCTTCGTTGGTTTGATATCAAATTACCCCGTGAAGCTGACAGAAGACTCAGACTTGCTTCCTTTCCTTATATGCATATTTATTCTTTAATTCTTGGTGATTTTTTGTTTCTATGTCTATTCCTCGCTTCCCCTTTTTTTTTCTTCAAATATATTTAACTATCTTTCTTTGTCTCTTTGTCTCTCTTTCTTTTTTTTATGCTATGTTTTACTCACTCCCCTCCTCTTTGACCTCCTCTTCACCCTAACTTCCCTTTTCCATCCCCTTGGCATTCTCTATTATACTATACCATGCAAGGCTATGTTATGCTCTGTGAGCTTACATGGATAGCCGTGTCGTTAAGGGTGCTCCCCTCGGAATCTTTGGTACGCGGGTTCGAACCCGACCTCGTCAAGGAATTTTTTAGGGGCGAAGCTCCTTAGCGGGTGGGTCTGTCCCTCCCCTGTAGAAGTAGTAGTAGTAGTAGTAGTAGTAGTAGTAGTAGTAGTAGTAGTAGTAGTAGGTAGCCACGTATAGTGGAATGTACCCACTCCACGTGATAAAGATGACGATGACGCAGTATAGTGGAATGTAAACACTACACGTGATAACGATGAAGTATAAGCGCGTTCCAGTATAGTGGAATGTACACGTGATAACGATGACGATGACGCTTCCAGACCAGTGTAATCTACCCACTACACGTGATAACGATGAAGTATAAGCGCGTTCCAGTATAGTGGAATGTACCCACTACACGTGATAACGATGAAGTACAAGCGCGTTCCAGTATAGTGGAATGTACCCACTACACGTGATAACGATGACGATGACACTGATGACCATGAAGTATAAGCGTGTTCCAGACCACACATTCTCTTTCTGCCATGGATGAAAACGATCGAGCTTCGCCCACTCATCATCATTCACTTCGTGGATATGGCGTGATTTTTTCACCAAGAATTTCTCTCTTGCTCTGTATTTATTTCTCTTTCTTTATATATATAAACGATTAGCATAGCTAGCGGTGACATCATTTCCTTTACCCACTGCATAGAATCATTCGATGGGCAACAGCAATCGGAAAGGCCTGTCGTTCGACCGAGCACGCAGAGCTTAAGCGAAACATTAGAGGACTAGCGTTGCGCCGGCTTTCTCGTTTAGTCCACTTACGCTTGCTTCTCATATAGTGGCTTGCAGAAAAACGCGGTGGATTGCAACAAGGCGCTCAACAGCATGATTGGCAAAGTAGAGTTTATGGAGGTATGTCATAAACCAACAGAAATGGCTCGACGTAGTTGTTTGCCATTTGTAATACTTGTTACATGCAAGTAAGCTGATTTTAGCCAGCAGCTACGAGTAACATCTGCCAGAATGAGCAGCAGGCAACCATTTATATTTCGTTCGAAACAAGGATCCGTTCGGCTGTTCCGTAAAAATTGAGGTTCTGTTGGACATATTGATGCGCCATTTAGTAGGCGTAGGCGTCATTATGCCTTTTAGAACAAAAAGGAGTGCTTTTACGCCCTTTGCGAGAGTTTTGGCTTGTCCCGCTGGGCACTCCTTTTTCCGGGGTGAAACTACTCTCTTTAGAAAGAGAGTGATCCAACCCTCTCATGGAGTACAGTACTCCGTCTGCGATAGAGTAGAAGGCACTCCCACCGAGGGAGTAAAGCTGGCACCTTGAAATAGCTCTGGTATAAAATTAATCAAGCGCAAAAAAGAAAGACAAATACATACACGCACACATCCACGCAACCAAAACACGTAGAGCGCTCGCGACTGCAACAGGGTAGATTAAACAGAACGTTCCCGCTGTCTTGACGGGAGCTGTTAATGAAGGCGTGATGTTTGGAAGCGTTTCACTACACTGCCAGTCGAATACTCCCTCGAATCCACGCCTGCAGGCACATAATCTGTTTAAATTACGGCGCTGCTAGTCAATTCGTTATGTGACTACGCAGCGGGCTCCCAGAGAAAGCAACACAATAGACTTGACGTGGCTTTTGCAAGATTCTAGGTCATACAGCCTGCAGCGCTTACGCGTGTCGTGCCGTCAATAGGCGGCCCTAAAGCGACTGCAACAAAAAAAATTTTTTTCGGCATTGTAAGAGCGTTCGACGGATTAATTTCATTAATACTTAACTTTGGGGAAGACATACATCAGTGCATACATACATATACAAATCATACACGACACTGGATTCGAACCACTGACCACACGCACCGAGAGCAAACACGCTAACCACTACACCACAGAGCCACCGCATGCTGCGGTGAGTTTTCTCAAGCATATGTATTCACAAAGTGGTTTGAAAAAGAAGGGGTGAGGAGCTTGCAACTTGTGTTCTTGCATCGTCGGCGTGTATTGCGCCTGCATTAAGTTCTTAAATAGATTACGCGGCGTCATGAACTCGCGGAGACCTCCGTTAGCACCTTAAGCTCCGACTTCGGTTCGTCGTCTGTCGTGCCGCAAGCAAAATGATAAACGTGTGTCCTTTTGAGTGTTCTCCCTAAGTTGTGGATCTCTTTCTCGCCCAAAATTCGCAGATACTAGTGTGACAAGTACCTTCAGGTAGCGAAACTCACGTATGTGTATTCCACGAGAGTGTGCTGTTGCGTGATTTTGGTTATTTTTGCCGCGAGCCGCAAGTGTTTGCACTGGCACCAGTGCGTTCTCAGCTGTTTGTAGACCATGTGCTATGGCATCTCATTGTTACTTAAGTCAATGCCTGCGTTACAAGGGTATTTTAGCGTGCACATACACGACCATGTGTATTTATTGCGCGCGTACGTACTGTTTCGGGCTGCAAGTCGGGTCAGCGGCACCTTCAGAGCAGTTAGACGAATATTTCCACCATGAGCACTTAACGCGCGCTGAGGCGCGATATACAGTCCTTCTCAATTAGTCATAGTGAGTATTTAATTGCTTTCATACACGGAGACTAGCTACCCCTTCACTAAATAACCTTTACTCTTCAGTGTCGCGCGCCGTTATAATGAACGTCGTAGGCGTGCACCAAGCTCCACTAATTCGCGAGTGACATGCCTCCCTAAAAATAACAAGATAATACTGTTGCACTTCTCTGTTGCGAACGTCCGCGTGTATTTGGCGGTCCTCCTGAACAAATGGTGCAGTATTTGCTAGAAAAATGGCGTAATTGTATGCCTCAGTGAAACAGCTCTTCTTCTGAAAATAACATTTATTTATATTTCGTAGGATATCTTTTGTCACAGCAGGTCACAAGTGGGTGCCACGAGCACTCGTACTACCTCGTGTACCTTTAGGTGCGGCCGAACTCATTATACAAATTATGCTACCGTTGATAAATGATCAACCCATCCATGTTCAATGAATGTTGATCTCTTTCCGTTCACAGCCTGTCGCTTATTTGCATATTTTGCAAGAATCATCTGTTCAGTCCATCTAGTATAACACAAGGATTATCTACAGTATCCCCCCCTCGAAGAAAAGATAAAAACGCCCCTTTCCAATGCACACTGTCCAGTAACAGGGGGCCCCGTCCGATTTTTGGTATGCTTCACCGCAAATCTGATTTGTATTGCGGCGGGGCTGACTTACGTTCTTCCATCCCCATGAGATGGCTGCAGATCTTCAGTTGCCGTTTTCTTGCGACATATGCAGTTCCCAGGCTTGCATATTTGAGGAGCAAGCATAGCTTGAAACAGGTGGAATGTGGCTGGAGACCGCACAACTTATTGACAGGCTGTTGAGATCAAACTGGCATGACACTTCAGTTTGACCATTCTTTCGCACAGCGAAATAAAGGGCACCTATTTCACAATACATGAGTTAATTTATGGCACCTACCTTCATCACGTCCACTATTCATTCCACAAGGGGTTTTCGAAACATACGTGGCTGAGACCCACTGATCTATACGTCAGTGTTTGAACAATTTCTTTTGCATATTACAAGCTCTTTTTTTGTTTGAATGCATTAGAAATTCTTAAACATGAATTGATACAAAAAATGTGGATTGTAGTACTTTATAGGAATCAAAACAATAACATCCATAATGTATATGTAAAAATACACATTTCATCTACAGTACAGAAAATATGCTCATTATTGAACACAGGAAACAAGATACACAGCACAACCGAAAGTACAGTAAAAAAACAAAAAAAAAACATCACAAAGCACGACACATATGCTTCGCAATGCCAGTATGCATTTAAATCCAAACAGACTGGCATGCGCAAGGAACTTGGTGCATGCAGTCTTGGTGCATGCCGACAAAGCATCGTGCATAACACAGTGCAGGAGTCCAAGTGCTGGAAATCCTAAATGCTGAGTGATGTACAAGATCGTCAATAGAGTGTACTGTAAGGCCCATGCGTGTTCGCAGAACAGGCCGTCCTGTAGACGAACAGGTGGGCCAGAGCTCTTGCTGCTTCGCCAGAAGTGTCTAGTCTTCCTGAAAAAAGATATCAACTAAAGAAGTGTATTAGGCTTTCTGCATCCATACAAATGAATCTCCTACAAAAGACTAACATGACATCTCTTAACTGCAGACTTTTTGAAAAAAAAACATCACAAAAATACAAAAATTGAAATGCTGCCTTGAGAGATCTCCAACGAGTGCAGCATGCTTTTATTCTAAAATCTGAACGATGTAGCAATATGATACAGAAAGACGGAGCTCATTGCTTGTACATGTATTTCGGCCATGTTTTGATACACATAGCAAGAACAAGGTACGATGGCTAGTGTACAGTGTTGCTTGTTGTTTCATGGAGGCAACTCCTACCAGAAAAATAATTCATTCACCCTCACAATTTACTGCAAGTTCAACCAAATAAATTATTTTAAAACTTGGGCTAGATGGGACAAGATATAGATATATACTTATGAGGCATGCCACAGTGCACACCCTTGATTCTTTATTGTACATCTAAATCCAAAACCATGCTAACGCCAAAGCAGAACCTAGACAACATTGTACTGCACACGTAGCTGACTATACCAACAGTGTATGTATACAGCGCCTGCCTATAAGTCATGCACTATCCTGCTGCTGCCGATTCGACATACGTGTTCTCTGAAAATTTTCCATGCTGCTTACTGCTTGATATTAACTTAAATGTCACCTAGCCAACAGACACTAGACAAGCAATAAACATAACTATCAAGTCTAAACGAATGCAAAAATTTTCCTAACCGTGATAACTTAAATCACGAGGTGCATGCAACCAACCCTTTTTACCGTTCACCTCTGTTCAGCTTATTTACTTGTGTGGAAAGTCTAAGAAATCTCCACAAGCTAGATCAACCTTGCGATTCCAAGATAACATTTCAAAGCATGGAGGCGGCGCGTAACCTTTAAAATTTACTAATTCACTTTCTTAACTCATTAAGGCCATATGCAAGAACTATCGGTTAGATTTTATTGAAAGTTCATACGTTTATCAAACTCCAGTAGACAACAACCGCTGCAAATTTTCATAGAGTTAATCTATTTCTTCAGAAGTTATGATACTGTATTTTAGAAAGTACGCTGGGACTCTTGTCATAGCAATGGGCAAGCTGGCTCGGTACAAGAATAGCAAGCATGCTAGGCCCTTGCTTAACTAATACCAAAGTTACCTTGGTATATAAAACTTATCGAAGCACCGACGCTTCTTGCAAAGCGTAACGCCACAATTTACGCAGCACTATATCTTTCTTTTATGACAGACAGTACACCTCAGCTGTCCTTCCAGCTTCTTGTACAAATATCCGCACGGATAGTGGATAACAGCAGGCACTAAATATTGGTGTACCACGAAAAGTACACCGATATTTGATTACTGTTCAGAGCGAAACAATGTACTTTAGCTGATTCTTGCACGTTGCAGGTGTTATTACGTTGTTCCTTTTTGAAGCACAATGATTTTGTTTTTTTTCAAATATATAAAGTGCGAAACTTCAAATTATTCTAGAAAATGTGCTACTCATCACGTGCATTCGATGTGCGCTCGTTTTTGGAAAGTTTACAGACTTGTAGTTTAGAAACAATAGATCCTGGTCAACATTTACATTACAATTAATTCTAATAACATCCATCTCTATAATTTCCTTGGAGTCATTGTCTGTTAGTTCTCATTAATATTGTGTCTAAGAAAGAAAAAAAACGAGCACTTAAATTTGCTCTTTTTTGTTCATAGCGAGGGTCTCGTTCTGGCGGATTCGAAGCCTTGGGGGTAGTCAAGGCGGGTAGTATACGGGGTAGTATTCGAGGGATTATTGGTCAGCTGCCAACGCGTAATAAGATCGCGTTCGACGTGACACCAACAGGCAAAAAGTGTTCCAGACTCGCTATAGTGGCTACTGGCGGCGCTGACTGACACTCCCACGTTTAAATGCACATGTGGGGATGACCGCTGCCGTGGCTTAGTGGTAGAGAATCGGACGCGTTATCCGAAGGTCGCAGGTTCGGTCCCTGTCGGCGACAAGTTATCTTTTTGTCCACTTTTCTTTGTTCACATTTACATTGCCAATTACTTCTAATAACATCCCCTACATTTTCCTTGGCATCACTGTCTGTTCCCATTAATACTGACCCTAGCCAACACGCGAGATTAGAGTATCTTACTGCAACCTCTGACTTCAAAAATGCCAATTAGTAAAATCAGAATATTGGATTGTGCATTTTCTATTCCCAAAAATTAAGTGTACTTTGTAAAGTACACAGGGCGCTAATTGGTTGAGACAACGTTTTGAATAAGCCCGATAGGCAAAAACGTGCGTAACCATGAACTTAAAGCGTACACCTAACTTTCATAGTTCAGGGCTGAAGCCTAATTTCAAGAAGTCGCAGCAGGACAAATATTCGTGTCAACAAATATGTGAACAGTTTTGCAACTACCAAACACAAAAATAAAGTTAAACGCCATTATATAACGATGTGCTAGGGAGCTTCGAAGTACTTCGACACACATGCCACTTCATTGTAAAGGTAATGCATCGAAATGCTGACAATTTGGCTAAGAACACTGTAAATATTTCGCAATACAGTCCGTTGCACGCTAGAGATGTTAGTTATCGAGGCATTCCGCTGTAAATTCGAATATAGTGTTATGGGTGCGACAGTGCAGGTGCAGATTCTGCAGAATGTATCAGCGTGGCTGAGATAAGAGCTACCATGATAAAATAAGGACTCCAAATAGTGGTACTCTCAAGGTTTCCATTGTATCAGTGACTTGCTTCATTACAAACTGGTATGCATAGCAGAATTCAGAAATGCATTCTATTTGATCACCCTATTCAAATGAGATTGCTGCTACCAACCCTAGGTTCTGTGAAGCATTCAGATGAGCTTCAAGTGTTGTGAGAAAGCTGCCGGTGCCCATAGATGCATAGCGTTGCATGTACTATCTTGAGCGACACCTGCAAAGTAAAAAAAAACTAAATTGTATATGTGTTATGTAGCAACTCAGTATTTCATGCCGCACTGATCAGCTGTAAAGCACACCAGTACCTATATCAAATAACTGGCATAAATTCACTTTGACGTCCATGCATGAAACACTTCTTTAGCTCTTAAATTTATTATCCTAAAGCACTCAAACACGAAAAAATAATTCAGCACACAATACACAAACGGACAGTGTGGATAGCGCTTTTCTATTACTACGGGAAAAAAATTCACAGTATTACGCCGTAAGAGTTTTGTCATTGCTGCTTCCCATTTAATATTAGCATTAAAAGCGTTGCTGCGCTTCCTACACAAAGTGACCTTAGAGACAGGCTTTAAAAGGTGTCGTACTCTTCTTTCCTGTAAAGTTTTTCTCTGTTATCTTTTACCCCCCATACGCCCTTCGTTTGCACAGCATGGCCAGCCAGATTAACAGCAGGCAAACATGCTTCTGCTACCATCTATGTCTTCCTTTCCTTTTTTTCAAATAAAGTCTTGGAGCATTTCGAAATATACACATCAAGTTCAGTAGTGTGGCGTTGCCAACTGCACAAAAATTGATAACCTTCACACTGCACAAGACTTCATGAGGGTCTAGTTGGGGCATACTGACAAAAAATTACTCAGCGCAAGAAAAAACGCAGCTCACAAGGAAGATACACAAGGGACAATCGGTTTTCCACTGTCTATCTCCTTGTGTGCTGCGTTTTTCTAGCCGTAAGTACTTCACACTATGGCCAACCAAATTAGCACTGCCTGTGTGGCGAGACCAGAAAACAAATACTTGCAGCTTCAAACTCACTCCACATCTTATTTCGTCAAAAGCACAGCATTTGTGTTTCTTATAAATTAGGTTGTTTGCCAGGTATCATTCTAATGAAAGAGCTGAAAACAGAGCATGGTATAGCATGGATTAGGTGCACAACAGCACGTCCTTTGTGAATTTGCGATGGAGTTATCTGGTGACCTGCGTGAGCTACTGCTTTCTGACGCCGCAGTAAACTCAATATTTACATTCATCAAGAAGCATGAATGTAGGAAGCTTACGCGTGGGTTACAGAAGTAAACCATAACAAATGACTAAAAATGTCTAGTCCTCGCCGAACACTAGTTGTTTTTCTAACTGCGATAATGTTTAACGGCTGCTTAGCCTTTTCTTCCCAAAGCTTCATAATAGTCTTATGCAAGACACAAGTATTTATGATTGTCCCTCTACCATCAGGATTGCGTCGAGCTGACTTGCGCTTATGTGACTGCATTAGTTGGGCAAAGCTCACACTTCTTCAAATCGGCTGAGAATATTCACATGAAATCCAGGAAGGTTCCAGTGCTGATATATGTCACTAATTAAGTGACAATACCGTAAAATGCATGTGCTTCACCATACACGCTGTCACTTAGCAGATGACTGTCACATATGGCCATAATCATATCCCTGCAGCAGAATTTATTCCCACCAGTCAATTAAACCCAACCTAATAACGTTATTAGACCATGGTATGATGATAATAATGATGCAAAGGAAGAAAGGAAAACAACTTTTATTGCGATAATGATGCAAATACTTTTTTTTGTCTTAGACACAGGAAAAAGAGTGTCATGCAAAAATGTTATGGAAAAGTATTCTCACTAATGTTCTGTGCCTCGATGAATTTCCATAGTAGCACGGCGAAAGAACAAGGACGCTTAGTGTAGTTCACTCTGTATCCAGCGCAAATTCTGCCAAAATAAGAGCGCCGGGTGATGCCACAGGTTAATAATGCACACAAGTCGACACTGAGAGACTAAAGAAAAGCGCAAACAAATCCAGTACGACAACTAATAATAACATTAATATTCAGGGTTTCACGTGCCGAAACTATAATATGAGGCCCGCCTTAATGAAGACTTCAGAAGCCTGTTTTTTAACGTGCGCTGACATCGCAGAGTACACGAGGCTTCTAACATTTCGCCTCCATCGAAATGCAACCGCCGCGGCCAGGGTCCAACTCGCGACTTTCGGGTCAGCAGCCGAACACCGTAACCACTGTACCACTGAGGCGGCCAAGAATTACAACTGAATCAAATGAAAACATAGTTGGCCTTAAAGCACTTATTACGGCATGATAACCGCGGGCTTTCGCGTAAGTGTATATTTTCTGCAAACACGCTGCCGCATTCACGCTTTACGGGAAGCAAATAAATTATAACGCACAAATTGACTTTATCGAGGCGCATGCGAGCTTCGATAGACTGGCCGTGCGACGCCTGCGCCTTTACAAAAGCTTTTTAAACGCGCATCAGGCATCACACATATGTGAGCCTAATGTTTTTTATTGCACTTTACAGGCGACACACCATGCACTACTACACATCTGAACGACGATAGGACGCGAAGCAGAGAAAACAGAAGCACCACTTACCGTTCATATTCCCGACTGTGCCGAACCATGTGTTGGCCGGGCACTGTCACACAGCTGCAAGCTCGCTTGAGTCTGCAGCACGGTGTAAGATATAAACCGTGGTCTGCAGACAATCACGAAACCAACGCGCACACAGCACGGGATGTTGCACTGCCGTCGATAAATGCCGTTCACGTCCAGCCTCGAGATAACAGTCGCGCACACACGCGCACACGCGGCCGACGCAGCTGAGCAATCACCAAACTTCAACAACTGAACAACGCGTCAAAATGGCGAAGACAACGACGGGCGACGGCAGGGGTTTCAGCCTTTCAGCTCCTTCGGGCGCGCGCGCGTTTCTCCTCTCCCTGTGTTTCTCCATTTCTTTTTTAAATGCGAGTGCATTTCTTAGTCGGGCTATGTCAGGCGCATCCGGCGTTGTCCGCAGCGGCGTCCGCGCGCCGGCAGGTGTTATCTCTCCGCTCTCACTCCCTCTCCCATAGCAACAGCTGCGGGGGCGCGCGCTTATCCTCGCCCCTAGCAACCGGAGCATGTGGTGCGAGAGAGTGTAGGAGAGGGTAGGTGCAGTTCTTCGCCGCTCCCTTCTCTCGCCGTTCGCTCTCTCTCCTCCCTACGCCCCACTCTCCCGTCCGCTCGCGCCTCTCTCGACCGTTCGCTGGCTGGGCGCCTCTCAAGGCGATGGCAGAAGTCAGTGAAGGCGAAATCTCTCGGCGCAAGAAATGCATTCGCATTTCCTCACGATTCCCTTCGGGGGAGGTGGGCGCATTTTTTTTCTTTCCTCGCGCGCGCATGCGTCCTAAGGTTCTGTTATCATACTTCTCGTGTTTCTCTCTCGCCGTTTAGCCGCCGCTTGATGCAAGTCGCGTCCTTTTTTTTTCTTTCTTTTTTTTTTCTGTCGCGACAGCTTGGTTTCGGCGGCATTGGCATGTTTGGTTTTTTGAGCGAAAAAGCAGCGTCTACCGTGAGCGAAAGTTCGTGCTAGATGCAATTAATACAGGAGCCAGAGTCGCGTTTGCACTATGCAATTTGGGACGGTAAACCCCAACGATTATTTGATTAAAAATGAGCATTTTATTTCTTGCGTGTTACAGAGGGGTGCACATATGAGTGAGATGTGCGTGTTGTTTCGACTACTGGCGCTTGGTCCCTCAGAAGCACACGGCTGTGCTTGCACAGAACGGTTCAGAACTGCCGCAGGCACAAATGCTTGTGATAACTCGCTTAAATTACGAGCAGAGCGAGGTAGCAGATTATGGGACTGCATGTTTACCAAGACGGAATGTGAAGTCACCGAAACACTACTGGCGTTCGCCTCCCGCTCGCAAATACAAGTGGCGGCAAAGCTTGCCGAGCGCAAGTGGTCGTGAAAACGCAGGTGTGATGTTTGGGAGCGCTGGGAGTGTTTCAGTGCGAGTGAACATAATCGCGTGCATTTACGATCCCGGATTCTTTGGGCATGTGCAGGCATGTGCTTTGGGCATGTGCTTTGGGCATGTGCTTTGGGCAGCAAAAATGTTCACTGTATGAGCGATAGCCGGCATCATTTCGTGAGAACCACTGAGTCATTTTCAGTCGAGCGGCGGCGCTGTGCTCAGCTCGGTCAAGTGAAGGCTGGAATTCGAGTCGAGGCTTGTTTGAATATACGGGGGTATCTCTCCGAGTGGCCTTCCTCAGCGTCCCAGGTCAAAACGCCAGGAGCACGCGCATTTGCTAGCAAAGGAGCACGCGAGCGTCTGCCGGTGGTCTAGGGGGCCTGGTGTTTCGTAACCGAGCCTAGCCGAGCTATGCCGCAGCCATTATTTTAAAAATGAAATGTTTTCTCTCTCGACTGAGTGACAGTCCGATATACAAGACTGCGCGGACTTATCTTTGCAGCTTCTCCAATTGGGGAGAATGGGACGAGTAAAACAAGCTCTGAAACAAGCTGTCGTATGGTAAAGGAGTAAAACAGGCATTGAACTCTCTTGCGGTTTTCAGGAGTGAAACAGGCACTTTACTCTCTTTTCCCAGAAGGAGTAAAAGCCCCCTTTCACTCCTTCTGGAAAGAGAGTAAAGTGATTCTTTGTAGAGAGAGTATAATTTCTTACTCTCTCTGCAGAGAGTAACAAAGCTTCTTTACTCTTGCTGCTGGAGTTTCACTTTTTAGAGTGTGATGTCGCCAGATCTTCCGGTTCCATGACTTCGCGTGAAGGCACGAATTTTACCGCGGACTGAAAAATTAAAGCCATGTCCACGCGTGTGCAATCTGAGTAAAGAGCAGAGCTGGAAGGCAAGCGCCACCACCTGGCGAATGCATGTTATGTCTTCATCTTCTTCTTGTTTCTTGTTTCTTTCGTGGTTTTTTCTTTATTTATCTCTTTATACAACTATTCTTCCTTTTTTTATTTCTTTGATTTTTGTGCCTTTGTCTCTCTGTATGTTCAGAGAGAGAGAGAGCGAAATTTATTAGAAGGCCGAGAGGTCGGCCTGAGCTTGTGCGCTCTGGCCTGCTACTCAGCACAGGGGAAAAGGGAAAGGGTAGAAAAAGGGTGATGATGATGATGGGGACAGGAAGAGGTGATGCGTATGTACATTGACCACGTCACACCCAGTGGTCTTCTTGAGGTCTACTGTCAAGTCCAGTATTTTTCATAAAATCTATAAGTGCCCTTGTTGCAGTCCTTGACGCTGTCTGGTCGGACATTGCGGACAATATGTTAGTTTCACTTAGTGTGTTAACACCGATGCCGGCCAACGTTGAAACCAGCATCTTCCGTTGGGACACGTAAAGAGGGCAGTCGCACAATAAATGTGTTAGAGTCTCAACCACTGGACAGCGCTCACAGTTCGGGCTGTCAACACGGCCGATGAGGTGCGCGTAGCGTCAGGTGAAGGCGACGCCTAGTCGAATCCGGTGCAGCAGACTGGCGTGGTGTCGCTTTATTTTAGCCGGCAGTCGAAAAGTCATGTTAGGGGTCTGTTTCCTGCAGACGCCTATGCCGATTGTCGGGTTGAGACCAGTAAGTTGTTGTGAACTCTCGCATAAGTGATCTCAACAAGAAGTTCACGTCACTGCGAGAGTACGGAATATTTACGAGAATGGCGTTGTTATCCAAAGCGGTTTTTGCTGCATCATCAGTGAGCACGTTGCCTGCCAAGCCACAGTGTCCAGGTACCCATTAGAAGATGACCGAGTGACCATTCCGTTGCGTGATATCGAATGCCTGTATAATTTCGGAAGCCAATACGTAATATTGTCCTCGTCTTGAGCATGAATTGAGAGCTTGCAATGCGGATTTTGCATCAGAAAGTATAGTCCACTTGCGTGGTGCTTGGTCCGATACAAAGCGAGCAGCTTCCCGTATAGCAACCAATTCTGCTGCTGTTGATGATGAGTTATGATCTAATCTGTACTGCCGGGAGATATCCAGTTGAGGGACCACAAAAGCGGCGGTTGAACCGCAAGGAGTCACAGATCCATCAGTGTATACATGTATGGAGTCGTTGTATGTCTCAGTCAAGTATGCCAGGGTGAGTTGCTTTAGGCCAGCACAAGGAACCCGTGATTTCTTTGGGATCCCGGGTATTTGAAGACACACCAGTGGTTTTCTCAGTGTCCACAGTGGCACTTCAGGGACCTCGGTTGGTGCAAAACCTAGAGGAATGGTACTTCTGTGAGTATTGATGCATTCCGAGTAGGCAAAGCCTGGTCGGTTCGTCGGCAGTGAAGACAAGTGTTGGTGCGCATGCCGGGTCAGCAGCCGAAGGTGAATTCGAAGAGGTTCACAAGACGTGTAAACCTCTATAGGGTAGGTGCGTGACTCTTCGATGGTGCCTGATGTTTTAGTACATCGCGGGAGGCCTAGGCATGTCCGGAGTGCTCGCGCTTGAAGGCTCTTCAACGTACGAATGCACGTTGTACGCATACGTGAAAGCACAGGTGCGCTGTAGCGGAGATATCCCACAAACAATGCCTGGTACAACTGAAGAAGGCTTTTCTCAGGGGGGCCCCATCTTAGAATCCAGCTACAACACGAAGCACGTCTACAAAGCTGCTTAGCTTGGTCCGCAGCGCTGTGACGTGCTTCGACCATATGTGGGAAGCAGCGCACTGAGACAAGGCACGAAAAGAACGAAGAAAGTCTTCGTTCTTTTCGTGCCTTGTCTCAGTGCGCTGCTTCCCACGTAAACATGAACTATCACCAACTCGCCCAACTTTCAACTTTACTGAGCACTCTATATGTCTTCCTCTGTCTTTCCTTCTCTCATCCCAACCCTCACATAACTACCAGTCACCATCACTTCTCTATCCCACCCCCGTACTATGTTATACTGTACATGGTTCTGCTATGGCGTACCCTCCCACCTCCTCATTTTCCTCCTTCTTTCTCCTTGTCGCTGTAACATCGGTCCTCTTTAGCCTGACTTCCCTTGCCCATTTCCTTGCAATACAATGCTTTGCTAGGAGCTGCTTGGCGCATACCCGCTTTCTGTGGCGCGTGCACGCCTAGTTTTTTGTATGCGACACCAGCCTGAGTCTGAGTTTTACAGCTAAAGTGGTTGCTTGGGCGTGTTGGTACGACATATTGGAGGGAAACAGCGCGAAAGAGGAAAGACCAGGCAGAGAAAGACACAAACAATAGCGCTGTGTCTTTCTCTGCCTGGTCTTTCGTCTTTCGCGCTGTTTCCCTCCAATCTGAGCTTTACCCTTTGCGACACGGCGTCCTCATTTGGGGGCGCGACTTTTAAAATTTTTTTTGCAGGAGCCTAGTACGCCGCGACGCTTTCAAATCCGGCCCGCTGAATTATAATTTACAGCTCGACGAAACCGTGCTGCCATATGGCTTATGTGTCGAGCAGTGGCGTAAATCCCTAGAGACCACAAGGGGGGACACACATCTTGCAATGGCGGCCATTTTGGTTTTATATATCTGCTTTAAAAAATAAAAAATTATGCATTCACACATAATAATAATAATAATAATAATAATAATAATAATAATTAATATTATTATTATTATTATTATTATTATTATTATTATTATTATTATTATTATTATTATTATTATTATTATTATAACACAAGCATCAGCAGTGGCGCCTGGTCAGAAAAGATAGCACTGAGTATCCAACAGTAAGCGACATCGCATGGCGAAGTAAGTTTCTAATAGCAACTCCTAGGCAGGCGCTAGCATTTTTGCAGCTGCGTTATTCGGGTTAAATTATGCAATAAAAATTGTACCGCTTTTTGTGCTAACGCATAAAGGTATTTCCCATCGTGTGTACCGGCTAGAAGTACTTAGTTTCTGTTCAGTGAAAGTGCTTCAGATTTCAGAGTTGGTTTTACGAAGAGTGCGTTGTCCTTGACTGTCAAGAAATTGAAATATGACATTTCGAAGACACATCTCGAGGGGGGGACACTTGCATGGGGCGTCCCCCCCAGCCTGAACACAGGGGGGGTCAGGACCCCCCCTGACCCCCCCATGATTTACGCCACTGGTGTCGAGAATTGTATTGTCCAGACCAGGGCCTCCGAGATAGCGCAGCGGCAGGTTTCTCTCCGGCCGTCCCAGTCGCACGAAGAGAGTGTAATTTTAGAGATGGGCGTGGCCCGCTCCGCCTCCGCACTAGAGTACACTGTATCCGCACCGCGGCGCTCGCCGCTGAGGGTCGGAAAGGCTGCCGGCTGTTGGTGCTGCTTGCATGAGGCGAGGAAAAAAATGCTTTTGCGTTTTTATATAACCTTCCACTGATTTGGAAATATCAGGTCAAGGTGTACGAGAGGCAAATTGCATGCTGGGGCCGTCTACCCCCCACGGGTCAAAGTGCGCGAGAGAGATGAGCACGGGCGTCGCGACGAACGGGACGCCAAGCTAAGGCCCCTTCGAGCTAAGATCCCTATATATATAAAGGTAGCGACAACTACACGCGCGCCCTCTGGAGGGGTCCAAGGAGCAGCGCTAGCAGACGACGCTCCGCTCGCTCGCGTGCTTTCTGTGGATGCCTAAAACCGCTCTCAGGGCGCGCTTGAATCGGTTAATTATTGCCATTTGTAGAGTAAGCTGCTCAGGAAACTTGAAGGACAAGGACAACAACTAATGCTCCCGGAGTACAATAAACATTGCAATGAAAACCCGCGCTTTTCCGAAGCAGCTTCTGAGCAATTTCCCACGGAAGTTGTCATGCAGGACATTTATATTTTCGTTCTTTGCGTGTTTTCAAATTCAGCGTAGCTTGATTTACTGTTTGTTTTCTAGTTCGAAAAAAATGGGCAGGTTGTGAGCTTACTGCTACTTTCGGAAACCTCATGGGTCACATAGCGTAGTGTGCAGTGCAACACAAGCGCTATTATTAGGTTTCATTGGGTTTGTCAGCGTTGAGAAGTATTCCCACGATTGCACGGTATTTTTAATTAAGGTTATGTTGTTTATAAAGTACTCTAATCAGCTTACTTAGGAGAAAGAGTTTCACTGCATGCGGGGAATATCAGCAACCAGAGTACCTTTCAAGGTCTAGGAAATACAGCATCCCGCACACAGCAGTGCTACAAAACATGGCAAGGTGTGGCAAAAACTCATCCGAAATGGCCCTTTCCTTGTGAGCTTTTAGTAGAACAGAGCGCTGGGCGAGTTGGTATTGCATTTTAAACGGCATTTTGCGCAAAAAAAAAAAAACACCAACACGAAGAAAAGAAACCACGAAACCAGCTCGGACTAACAACTGAAAGTGTATAAATTTTCAGTTCTTAGTCCTCGCTTGTCTCGTGGTTTCTCGATCTCCTTCGTGGTCGTGTCTTTTGCGAAAACTGCCATTCACAAAAGCTTTTAGGGTTGAAGCCACCCCGGGGAGAAAAACGAGGGCAGCTGTATTGGGTTCCGAACTATTTCATGTTAGAGATACGGGCGTGACTCTGCATTGTCTACTGCGCACAAATCTACGCCGTAAAGAATGCCTAAGCAATAATAGCCTTGCTGAGATAATGTTCACTCATATGCATCAACAAAAGCTCGCCGCCAGGTGAAAGGCTGCTTGAAGTTATAAACATTACAAAATCACTTACTTCGCATTGCCGGGTGTTTTCTGTGTGCAAAAATTTCTTGCGACTGATTTTGTGCGGCCACACGTTCCTTCAGAATATATATTTGTAACCGCGAGGAACAGGGAAGAAAAAAACTTTTTCTGTGCTCCGCGCGGTGAAACAACCGAAGGCATTGAGACCCGGCATACTAGCCAGTGACGCTCCAAACAATAATAGCCTAAGCAATAATAGCCTTGCAGCACAGCATTCCCGCATCCACTCAACTTCTAGTACATAAACGCTTCTAGATTGCAACAACAATGCAGCAGAGGCGTGCGAAATGCTGTATACCTGCTAAAATTGTCCAACTCCACGCTTGCAAACGCAGTCATCCGTACCTCTCGCCGGCACAGCGCTGCCACCGCTGGACCCTTTGGGCGCGGCGCGAAGGCCGAAAAGGTCAAGTGTCGCCAACCGGCCTATCACAGGGCGCGGCGGCTCGATCAAGACCTTTCGCTACTTTTGAAACATAGAGGGACTTCACTTCGAGCGCGCCCTTTGTGCCATCTCGCTGGTAATGCTGAAAACACGCTGAAAACTCGGTGTATATAAATAGCTCGCCGTTTGAACGTTGAAGGACGTGCGCTTTCGTGGCTCAGCGGTTAGCGCCGCGCGCTGCAGAACGAGAGGTGCCTCGCTTGATGCCGCGCGACGGAAACATTTTCTTCAATTATTTTTCTTTGGGGTATTTATAAATATATAGATACATATACATATACGAGACATGACGGCAACGGCGACGCCAACGGCGAAAACCAGCCGCGAGTGTCCATATAATTGCTATCGCAATAAAAGTGAAGGGTGGTGAGACAGCAGGCGGCTGGAGTGCCGTCGAACGGGAAAAAAGTCACTAGGCGTAAGGGGGGATATGCCGCCACCGTAGTTCCGCACGACGGATACCAACGGCATGGAACCGCGGTTACTCGAAGAATAGAGACAAACTTCGGAGGAACACTGTCCATTTAAGGACAGAATTGCAGTAGACCCGCTTTATATTCACACTTGAACGAGAGGAGACTAGAGGAGGAGAGCAGCGCATGCGCCGCGAGAGCAGACGCGAGAACGCAGGAGAAGCGCAAGCAGGTGGTAGGAGAGAAGTGGAGAGAGTGACGCGTAGCTGTTGGATAGAGGGAAGGAGGAGAGTTGCGCATACGCAGTGTGAGTGCGGACGCCGACAACGCCGCGGGACATGCCCCCGCTGTACGATGCTTCGCATCTAAAAAATCGCCGGAGTTGACCTTTAATGTCGACATTCACATCGGACAGCTCTTCTTGACATTATGGGATATTGTAGTGATTCCAGGAATGTTGCTTGTTGATTCCGCGGGAATTTTTTCTTCGGGGCTGTACAGCACAGTTATTGATGACCTCCGTCTCGGTCGCAACCCTTCAAGCACTTCTTGGCTTCCGCTTCTTTCCTTCTTCTTTCCTTTCTCTCTCTCGCGGACATCGACTCGTGTTCGTGTTTTTTTTTACTTTTCCCTCAGTATGTGAATCACTTTCCTGCTTAACCTCACTGCCTACTGCCTTTCCATTTCCTATTTTCTTTCATTAATTTGCATACGAACAGAATACCTGGCTTCGTGGTTGACCTTTCCCGATCACTCGTGACCGACTAGTAGGGCGCATTGTTCTTCGTGCGGGGTTTCCAATGGGTATTTCTTGTATTGCATCTCCAGGAGCTCCATGCTCAATTTCAGTGGCTTGTGTATTGTATCCTAATTAAGAAAGGGAAAATAGACAACCACCCGTTTGTAGCACGAAGCCACAAGGAAATCCGTACGGATTTCTCAGAAAGAAAACTTCTTAGTTGTGGAAAAATTCGTCCTGATCCGGGCTTCGAACCCGGGACCAACGCCTTTCAAGGTCAGTCGCTCTACCAATTGAGCTAGCCAGGAAGCTAGCAATTGGCAGCGCGAAGGCGAATTCATCGACAACTCAGAGCATATAGACACAAGTATTGCAAATGAGTTCTGCAGAATCCCGCAAGATGGCGGAAGGGTTAAGAAAGGGAAACTAGACAACCACCCGATCCTAATTAAATGTGCTCTAATATCCTAAACAGAGCGTTTAGAAATCTCTTCCACTGCACTCTCAAGGACTGTAGCCTCAGACATTGGACTTCGTCCTCACAACAACGGCCATATTGCTTCAAACTTCTTCCGTTTTCTCGAAATATTCATAATAAAGGACGTGTATGCGTCAGTATCCTGACTGATGTTCCTGGCGTGCCTGCCAACTATTAAAGAGGAGTGGAAAGTAATATCAGATAGTATACAGAGTACAGTGCGTACTTGCAAGAAGTGCAGTGATGGACTTTGAAAAAAAAGTCACAGTTTCGCCACTTGGCCGAAGCAATGAATGCGATAGCAAGAAATTAGTTTGTCACACGAAGAACGACAAGCAGCTTGATACTTGCAACGTGCCGCCGCAGCACAAAGAAGGGCGCTCTATATGTAAACACAGGACAAGCGTGAACTAACAACTGTCGCAGTTGTTACGTGTTTGTATTTGAGCAACGCGCTGCGAGTGTCCACAATGCAGAAGCCGACGCTGTTGTTTTTGCCTCTGACGTGGTTCATACCCATTCAGGGGGGCTTGGCCAAGAATTGATTATATGATTATATAACTTTTCGACGGTGTTTGATACTTCTTTTTTTAAAACTGCGGCACGTGGAATGACCCCTCTGCGTCTCCTGCCACGCGGTAGCGTCTGACGCCAAGTGTGCCCGGTGTTCCTTTTTTTCCTTCTACATCATGAGTGGTACAGAAGGGAGCCACTTTTTCGTGCGCATCTCAAACCACCTAACCGAATCCCCGGTTAGGTGGTTTGGAATTTTTTAATACTGATTTATTTTTCTTTATGCATTTTTATATATACACATACAAATACATATCCGGGACATGACGGCTTCGACAGACGGCGACGGCGAAAATAAGCCGAGAGTGTCCATATAATTGCTATCGCAATAAAACATATAGCTCAAAGCTAATTGACTTCAATGATGACATCTAGAAACGAAACTTGGCTCCTGTTTCTGAACTTCTGCGATAACCATCAGCAAAGACGTTAGGAGAAAGCTGCGAAGGGTGTGACGTTGGATATGAGTATGTTGGCGATGGCAATGGATCAAAAACCAAACGATTTCACTCATTTACTTGCTAGCGTTCAGTAGGATGGTAATGATCAGACTCGTCAGCTGACATTAGCGGGAGACGGCAGCTGCGCATATAGGCTGCCCTGGAGCCGTGAAGTGGTGGTCCATGTGTGAAATTTTGTAGACGGCACATCGATTTACTGACGTCAAGACTTTGGTACTCCATGTCATGCTTCCGTCACGTCAAACTCATTCGTTTCGTTACTCGGTGTTTTTTCACGTCTTGGACAGAATTCTTAAGATCGTGCAGCAAAGGTTTCTAATATTAAATTACTGGGGATGCTATCGTCACTCACTAGTGGTTGCCAGGCTCCCTGATACTCGGCCTCCCTCATAAAATAATAAAACTTTCGGCACTGACGTTGCTGATTCCAGAATTTTTTCGCGGAGGTCTTCAGCAAGCTTCCTAGGGTGTTACGAAAGCGATTATCTTTGGCGGCTCTTACCTTGCCTTTTATGGTTTTTATGACCAGAGTATGCCCTTGGTTGTGAGGAAAAAAAGAGAACACAGGGCACATTTCGGCAGCCTGCATGTGCAGGCCTCCGCAGGCACGAGGCGCGCACATGAATGCTCTGTCGGCACACATTGCGTCAGACGCCACCGCCTGGCAGGACATGCTGAGGGGTCACTCCACGCGCTGTAGTTTAAAAGAAAAAAGTCACAGTTTCGCCGCAAGGCGAAGCAATGAATGCGATAGCAACAAATTGGAATGTCAAGCGAAGAATTGCAGGCAAATAGAAACGTGCAGCGCGCTGCTCACGCGCACATGACGCACGAAAACAACACGCACAGGACGAGAGCGAACTAACAACGTTCACAGCTCGACACTTAAGGCGCTGCTCAAACAAAAAAGACGAACGAAACGTACTCACAGGTACAGACGAGCACGAAGAAGTGTCACAGTTTACTTCGCTGTGTTTGAAAAGCGCGCTCTTTTCGCAACTGCAGAGAGCGAAGTGACCTTCGTGCGTCCGGTAACTACTACGCAATCGTTCTGGTGAAAGCTCTAGACACGTACAATTCCCGCCCACAGCGAGATAAGCCCGCGCCCGCGCACTCACAGGCGTCTACCCCCCGCGGGGCACAATACGCGTGGGAGATGAGCGCGTGAGCGCACGCGTCGTGACGAGCGGGGCGCAGAGCGCGCCCTGTGCGCCATCTCGCCATCTCGCTGGTAATGCTGAGAACACGCTGATATTTCCCCCGAGATCGTCGTACCGCCAGCGGTAAGTGGTGTATATAAATAGCTCGCCGTTTTTACGTTGAAGGACGTGCGCTTTCATGGCCTCAGCGGCTAACGCCGCGTGCTACGGAGCGAGAGGTCCCTGGTTCGATGGCACGCGTCGGAAAATTTTTTCTGAATACTTTTTGTTTGTGGCTTTTATAAATATATAGATACATATACACATACGGGATATGACGGCAACGCCGACGGCAAAAATCGACCGAGAGTGTCCATATAATTGCTATCACAATAAATGTTTTTCACAACATTTCGACTGCCAACGTGTAGGTCACGGCAGCCTGTGGGGTCGCTGAGTGGAGGTGCGCAGCTCATTACCATCAACTCAAAAGCAAGCCTCAGACAAATGCGTATGTTCCCGTTTACGTGGCGATGTAAGGAAGGGGGTTAGGGAGAGACCGAATTAAAACTGTTTAAGGGCCTCATCTCTAGTCGAGGCGTTTTCTTCTTGTCATTGTTTTCAAGCAGCGCTGCTGTAAGTGCGGAGCTCTTTGGGGGCCAGCGCTGTCACATCATGTCGTCTCAGGTAGTCGCTTGGCGTCACGCTCAAAGTACAAAAAAAGGTCTTTTCAATTGGTTAAAGTACCTTGTCGGCAAAACAAGAAGAGCGGGGTTAAACCATGGCGTAGGCTTAGGCTAGGTGTGGACGTGTGCTAGGTGGGGTCCAAATACATGCCCCAGCGGTTGTTCTTTCTGTTTGCAGACACTGATCGCGAAGAATACGCTATTCCACATGCATTTGGCGGAAGCAATCCAATAACCAGAAAACACCTCAAGGACACCAGGTTTTGACATTCTGTTTAAGAACAACAGTCTAATAGCAACCTGAGGAAGGTCCGTGTGGCAAGAAGTTATTGCAGCTGAACTTTCTTCAGAAGTGAAGGCCGAAATTCCGATGACAAATTAATTGCACATTCACTCTTGCGAAAGCCACCCACTTTCTATATTTACCGTTCGTAATGCATTTTATCGTCATCGCTTTCACTTCCGTATGTTCTGGATCTTGGAACGCCGATTTTATAGAAGCGGCTCACAATAATAAAAGTCTAATTACGTAATAGGCACGTGATTTTAGAGTAAACGCCTTCAGGTGTAAACACCTACAACGATCCGAGTAGTACGTAATGTAGCATCCTGGGAGACCTGGTCACTCAGCTACGAAGCTCAAGAACAACGCAAAGTCAGGTGTTGAACGAGAAGCAAAGCGAGTCTAGCGATTGGGAACGCGATGCGAACACGGTCCAATTACGCTCTCGCGTTCCACTCTTGATAGCGAAGCCCAAATCTCTTCCAAGCTCTTTGAGGCTGGCGTGATAAGCTTCTAAGGTAGAGTAAACGGACTGCCTGCTGCCTGCTTCATTCACCAAACAACCTAATTACTAGGGCTCGTGGTTAATGCAGCATAAATTTGCAAGAGGGCGAAGGCTAGGATATCTGTATTCGCGTATCTCTCTTGTGCTGTTACTACACATCCATACTTTATGAGTTACACATCCGTTCACAATGTGCCGACCCCTCTATTCGCAACGTAAGACCTTCCGAATGCTTCCTGCTCTTCATAATAGTGCCGTCCCTATCGCAAAAAGTGAAAGCAACGAGATGCTGCAACAATCCTATCATGTAGGAAGGCTCCAGCATTTCTGTCATGCGTTTGCTTCGTGTGACTAGTGTTCGATGCTGCATCGGATATTGTGTGCGCGAAAGGAGAATACCTTCAGGAGGGGCCGCTTCCGGATGTCTATCATGGCGTCTGAAAGCGTGAAGTGTTTCTTTTCCGGCAAGCAACTTACAACTTTTCAATTCGTATCCTAACCCAGCAGCTTATTTCCTGCATTACTTCGCTCGCTGTTTCCTTTTCGTTCAGGGTGCACATAGCACGTTAGTTCGCTCTTTCTCGTCGTTCGTTCAGCTGATACTGCAAGCAAACACGAGAGAAAGATGAAGCGCCGCATAGCCCTCGTCGCTTCCGCGTCCTTGTACGCAAGCATTGGTTTCTTCTACACGCAGGGAAACGCTGACTGATGAAAGCGTAATTAGTAGGCACGCTGGCACTATAAACTAAAAAAACTGCAGCACATACGAATAAAGGTGCACTCGGCATGTCTGGTGGTGAATTGAATCCAAATCTCATTATTTTGCATCTGCGTTCGAAAGATAACCACGACGCTGCGCCCGCACTTTTGTTATCGAGGAAATCGGGCCGCGCTGTCGAAAATGTTTCGGTTGATCTAAGTGAGGCGATAGTAATCAGTGGTCACGTGTTCTGTAGCGTGATACACATTTCCTTCATTCCCAGCGAGGGTCTGGTTCTGGCAGACTTGATGCCTTCGGGTGGTATGCGAGGGATTATTGGTCAGCTACCAGCTCGTAATAAGATCACCTGCTACGTGACGCTAACAAGCAAAAAGAGTGTTCCACACTAGCCGTAATGGCAGCTGGCGGCGCTGACTGACGCTGTTAATGTTTAAATGCACACGTATACCCTATGAGGTGGACGGAGGGATGACCGCCACCGAACCTCAGTGGTAAATCATCCGACGCGTTATTCGAAGGCCGTAGGTTTGGTCTCTGCCGGTGGCATGTTATCTTTTCGTTCACTTTCTTTCTTCACATTTACACTAGAATTACTTCTATTACCATCCCCTGCACTTTCCTTGGCATCATTGTCTGTTAGTTCTCATTAATGATGTGTTCTAGTAATTTGCAAGGTGGGCTGGTTAGTGCAAGGGCCTGTAATTTGATGGCATGGATCAATCATCTGATGTGAACATTGGAGTCACGCAAGCAATTTTCCATGTGTCAGGCACACATCCAGTATCAACTGAATGCTGTAATAAAGCTACAAAAATAAAACGGGATATGACCAGCTTAGCTATTCTAGGTAACTTCGGACATATACCATCTGGTCCAGGCGATCAGTTGTTTGCAAGACGTTCAATAGCCGATTCGATACTTTCTGGAGTGATCACGATGTCATGGATTGTGGCGTTAATGGAGTCGAACTCGGCAGAAATGAGCTCCTCCTCAGTGAAAACGAATCCAAAGAATAAGTTCAGTTCTTCTGCAGTGTCTGACGGTGACAACACTTCATCGTCTTTAGTTAGATCAATTGACTGTCCCGGGGAATTCCTAGGGCTTACGACTTTCCAAAATTTTTAGTATTGTTTGTTAGCAGTGCAGGTAAATCTTCAATAGAACACCGTGTTTAGCTATTCATATTTTTAGGCATTACTTTGCATACTTTCTGTATTCTTCCCAATCGCCAGCAGTGCCCCAGAATCTTGCTTTAGAATGCAAGCGCTTTTTCTTGTTGATGCACCGCTTGATATGCGAGGTTAACCACGAGTTGTGAGTGGAAGATGTGATTGTGATTGTAGGCATGTATTAATTTTTTAGCTTTAAGAGGTTCTCGGATATCATTCGCCAGTTTTCATTAGTGTGACGAAAATGCAAGCTGACGAAAAAATTGTCAGAGAAACATGACAGGTTGGACAGAAGGTGCTCTACGTCAGCGCGTTTGTAGTCGCACAATACTTTGTTTTGCAAATGAGTTTTGCGGAATCCCACAAGGTGGCAAAACTGTTAAGAAAGGAAAAATAGACAACTACCCGTTCGTAGCATGAAGCCACAAGAAAATCTGTACGGATTTCTGAGAAAGAAAAAGCTTCTTAGTTGCCGAAAAAATTGAAGGACACTTTGTATATTCCAAAGTGTGTTCGGCGAAAGCGTCCGGCCATTCCACTGACTATGCCATGTCTTCTTTCTTTTACACTCTCAGTGGGGTAACACACAAACCGAATGTGCGCGTTTTCTTTTTTAATTTTTTACCGCGAATCGCAGCGAGACGCGAGACTAATCTTCCTCCGTTCGCATGCGTTAGTATTTTCTCGCGCTTTGCCCATCGCGCAAACGCCTTCCGCGTTCCAGCGCTTAAATTGACGGGCCGTTTGTAAATTCGAAAGTGTATTCCGTGGACGCCTGTGTCCATTCAGATGGCGTCGGTCAAAATGATTGCAAACGCTGGGCATAGCGACGCTGCGTAAGCAAAGCGCGAGCGCTGTAGAGTCCGACGCGACCGGCGTCCGATTGCGCACCCCGGCGGCCACCTGGCTCCGTGCCAGAGCTCGGATGGACGGACGGACAGATGTACGGACAGACAGAGAGACGGACAGACAGATATACAGACAGACAGACGGACGGACGGACTAACAGACATACATATGGACGGAGAGACGGACAGACAGACGGACGGATGGACGGACAGACGGACGGACGGATGGACAGACGGACGGACGGACGGATGGACTGACGGACGGACAGACGGACGGACGGACAGACGGACGGACGGACAGACGGATGAACGGACGGACGGATAGACGGAGGGACAGCCGGACGGCGGGCAGACGGAAGGACGGACAGACGGATGGACAGACGGACGGATGGACGGATGGACAGACGGACGGATGGACGGACGGACAGACGGATGGACGGACGGACTGACGGACGGACGCCGGACGGATGTGAGCATGAGACATTAAAGGCATTCGCCTTAAAATTCATCTTGGTCCGGGGTTTGAACCCAGGACCAGGATGAATTTTTCGGCAAGAAGCTTTTCTTTCTGAGAAATCCGTACGGCATTCCTTGTGGCTTCATGCTACAAACGGGTGGTTGTCTATTTTTCTTTTCTCAACCCTTCGGCCACCTTGCGGGATTCCGCAGAACTCATTTCCATTACTTGAGTGCATGTGCTTCGAGTTGCCGATTAATTCGCCCTCGCGCTGCCACTTGCTAGCTTCCTGGTTAGCTCAATTGGTAGAGCTAAAGCCCGGAAAGGCATTGGTCCCGGGTTCGAACCCCAGACCAGGACAAATTTTTCGGCAACTAAGTAGCTTTTCTTCTCTGAGAAATCCGTACGGATTTACTTGTGGCTGCATGCTACAATCGGTTGGTTGTTTATATTCCCCTTTCTTAATACTTTATTATGTTTTTTCTGGCTTTAAGACTTTTATTTTGGCTTCGCAGTGCAGAATATTGTGGTCACTAATACATTTCAGTACATGGACGCGCATATTCTCAGGTTCTACAGTGAGCACTAAATCAAGAACAAAACTTGCGCGTGTAGGGAGAGAAACCATTTCTGTCATGTTAAATTCTATGAATTCACTTCTTGTACCGCCTATAGGTGTGCGCGTCTGTCAGTTTATTGCTGAATAACTAAAATCTCCTGCTAATAATATTGGTGATGTTGGTTGTTTGCATTGAAAAAGTGAGTCGTTCAAGTTATTGACAAATTCGATAGAAGCGTCTGGTCGACGATACCACACCCCGACGACACAAGTTACACGTCGTGACAATTGCAATACAATCCACAAAATTTATAGGTGTGTGATTGTGTAGAATAGTTGTGCCTGAAAATCACTTTTTACGGCAATCACTACGTCGCCACCACGCTGGTAGGGTAAGGGGGGGGGGGGGGCAAAATGTGACAAACATTTGAATATAGTGAATACTTTTTTATTTCACTTGATTCCATTAAACGTCAATGGTGGAACTTTCTTCGGGTACAAGGTATGTGCTACATAAATTTGATTCACTTAACAAGACACTTTCTAAGGCAGTTCGATGCCTTTTTGTCGCGTTTTGCCCCTCTCACATGCGCGAATTAAAAAAAGATTTCTACTTTGACCCCAGGCACCAAGTGAACTAAACTTTTGGTGGTATGTAGCTAGTAGTAAAAAGTAACAAAATGAATAGTTACGCTGTTGTACTGACGCCGGAGTAGCTTCATGCACGGATCCGAAAATTTGGCCGAGCAGAATTTTGCCTATTTTTGACGGTTCACGAACACACTTACACGAGCCCCGTAATTTTTCGTGGGCGAACGCTGTGAGCAATCAACTTTTACACGTGAAAAGGTGGACAACTACCAGCGCCTATCGTTGAAACAGAGAAACAAAGAAAAGTACTTTTTGTGTTAGCTATAGCGGTAGGCAAAGTCAAAATGTCGCGTTTTTCCCTGCGTCTCATTTTGCCCCGGCTTACCCCATGACCTGTCCTTTCTGAAGATATTGAAATCAGTGGACAAAGCGAGTTTCCTATTAGACACAGCAGCATTTAACCACGTCTCCGTACTGAGAACTAAATCTGAACTGCAGCATTCAATGAATGTGAAAAGTTGATCTTGTTTGGTAAAGAAGCTGCGAAAACAACAAGAGATAAAATATGCGCACAACAATGCCTGAGTCACGCATTGTTTACACATGATACGTACCTTGGTATTTCAACAATTGTGCTGTCGTTAGCATTTCCAAATCATTGCAATCTATTTGCCAGGAGAACCTTATCAAAGAGTAGCTTACACTTTTCGCCAGGCTTTCATTCTACCTTCAAGAAATCGCCAAGTCGCTTTCTTATCATTTGTATCCTTGCCGAGAAGCCCACCTCTACCCAGACTCGCAGTGACGCTAATTTCTGCCGTTCATAAGCGTTTCTTTGAATGTTACTCTGATCTTTGAAGTTCAAAAATTTTGCTACAATCGGCCGAATGCGGTCATGTGAGGCTCCGTCCTACTCTGTGGGCACGTTCGATTTCTCACGGCTGAAAGGTATCTCACGGCTGAAAGGTACCTTTGAAGACAAGGTTATTCCTTCGTATTCTGTTATTCCGGTCATCGGCAAGTAAATCTGCTTGCTCTGTCTGTATCGTTTCAAGGCTTTTCAACTGGGCGTGTGATTCTTGTAGGACTTCGTTCACGCTCGTGACATCTTTACGCAGGATGTCCACAACGTCAATCGTTCTTCTATTTTCGAAAGTCGCCGTTTTGTACCTGCAAAAGCAGTTTGAAAGCCCTTCAATTTGCTTGACGTTTCTTCCTGGAACTTGTCAAGTGACTGTCCTATATATTTCACCAAAACCAATAGCTGGTCTACTTTGTCAGGCCCTGGGTTTGTTTCGATGTCGCCGGCACAAAGCAGTATGTGTGCAATGCTGAACAAGCCAGAAGCAGACGGCATTCTGGTATCCAGTAACGAAAAAAACGCCATTGACCGGAGCCATACAGTAAAGCAAGTAGAGTAAAGCAAGTGCAAAAAATGGTGCATATAATTGGTGCTCTAGTTACTGGTTAATGAGTGCAGTGCAACCTCTAGAGCAATCAAAAAAGCTGAAATGTGACTGCAGCGATACACTATCAAAAAGCTGCTCATAATTTGGAATTACAATGCTTTATAAACTGTAGACTCTACAATCTAAGCACCATGCTCAACTTATTTACTGTGCTGTTCCGTTCACAAACAAGTGCCCTCGAAGCAGTTATAGGACCTTCATACTGGTAAATGGTGGCTGGGTGATCACATATCACCTCAAGACACATCCACAGCAGCAGCACATTGAACAGCATCCACGGTGTCCGTAGCACATTTAACATATTTAATCTAAGTTTGATTGGTATGCAGTCATCATAAATATATGAACGCTGCTTCTGCATGCATCAAGTTAGCCAAAATACGCATACGAAAGGCGATGTATATAAACTGAAATAGTCGCCACTGCTAATGTAGATATTAGGCTTGTTGGTGTGAAACCAAGCGATGCATGTAAGTCTTTTTAATAAGGCTGCAGAAATTCCGTATTAAACACGGATGTCCGCGCTTAAAATTGGACCAGTGTCCCTTGGGCGTTTATGTGCAGATTTTCAAGTCCGCTGAATGCCCCCGAGAGACGTGACGAGGACATCCGATCTAATGCCTTTTTCTTTGCGCGGGACGGTCGTCAGCTGTGCCACTGCGTCATCGGGATATGTGTGGATGTCCAATGGATTCTCAAACATCCGGCGCCGAAGATCCATCGGATGTAGTGGGGATTGTTTGTGTCCCATTGAGTAGTGAGTTCTTCGCATCATTTCTGCCACAAGGAAGCATGGTGGGCCTTTATTCTATTGCTTTTATCATAATTATGTCGTTAAATTCAAATATCCGCTGCGTTTGTCGCTTACGCCGACGATGGCGCTATAAAAATTACAGCAAGAAACCACGGTGGAGAAGTAAACAAAGCAAGATAACAGGTTAGTGAAACACTCGGCTGGTCAAAAGCTCATTATCTTGCGTTCTCACTGCGCCATTCACATGGCGTGACTCCTGGTGTAGGTAGTTCTACGCTTCTACCCCGAAATACTGCATAAATTACCGCGAGTCCTTGCACTACATGACGCTTGTATGTTTGTTTTTCTATCGATGCAGATTCAAGCTCTGTCATCACTCTGTGGGAAAGACTTGACTGCCACGCAGGATCCTTGTGTTCTATTCCCCCTTGAACTGAAGTTTATTATTATTATTAGTTTGATTTCCCCCTAGTCTGGGTCCTACCCCTCTAAGGGCTTTTCTGCGCATGCCCCTGCCCGACATTGATCAACTATGCCCAGATGTTGGTCCTGAATTTTGCTCTTTAAATCACATGCTCTGGCAGCGCCCGGCTACAAGATTTTAACTAAGAAGAAGACTCGACGAAGGCCATCAAATACCCTAAACACGGCGTCCAGCCCCGGGCTGTCCAGAGGACCGTGAAGGAGCGGAGGGGCACGGTCTCTCTGTTCCGACGTGGGACTAGCCAACCGCTGGCTAGGGACCTACGTAGTAAGCCCCCTGCCTAGCTTCTCAGGACCTAAATAAAGTTGTTTGTCTGGACTTGTCTTTTTTAACACGAAAGTGTTTTATTCCTGGGTCCACCAAGGTTTTAGTGACGTATTTCCGTCACGGAAATGATGTGGTAAAATTAACGCTACACCAAATCCAAAAGAAAAAAGAAACATTCAGAAAAAAGTTCCCCCGCCTGGCGTCGAACCTCTGACTCCTTGGGCCGCGACGAAAAGTGCCCAATGCTCTACCGCCAGAGCTCTCGAAGCAGTCGCAAGGCTCGCCACCAACGCGCCTGAAATATCTCGCACAATCTCTCCCGCACGGTGCTCTCTGTTAGCGAGGCCGGGTGTCGCCGCCGTCTGTGACCGGTGAAGAGAAGTAATACGGCATGACACTTATTAGCACCGATAGAGAGTGCTTCGTCGACGACGCACTTAAAGCATAGCGTTCGAGATTGAGCGCCGGCGCGCAATCTTGGAGGCCATGGTTAAAGCTTCTCGATAGCAGTGAAAAACCCTGGCCGCGCTAGCATCGGGGAGTCGCCGACTCAGTTATGTTCTTTGTCTTTCGCTTCGTGTTAGCGTGTGACAGCTCGTTGTCGCCATACTTGTCGGAGTCGTACAGCGTCTACGTGCACCGATGGTGTTTTGCCGCCGACTACTTCTGGTGAGATTGCACCGACTAATAAAACTGCTGCAGTAAGCACTGCAGCAAGGCAACGATGTAGACGGGCGAATGTCGTGCCTTGGTGGAGCGAGACAGAGCCCAGCGGGACGTGGAACGCCCGCACGCGTTGGCGGCTCCAGCTATGAACATCTGCCTCCTGCGTTTGAAGCGCACTTTGGTAGTGTATGCACGAGCGCAGGCGTAGGCTACCCCTATTACCGTAAAATCCCGAGCAAGCGCCCCCCTCTTTTTTTTCGAGATATTTGAAATATGCACCAATGAGCGCTCAAGCAAGGGCCTCCCCTCCAAATCTTGTCGGATTATCTTTCATCGCAGGGGAGGCGCACACCGTGCCCTTTCTCTCCTTAATAGACGACGATTTGAAGACGCCCATATCGAGTACCAGTGGTTAGTGCGCGGTTCTTTGCGCGTGATTCACGATACGCTGTGTCCAGGTATACGTTAAAATTTCAGCTACCACAACGGTTAAGTCATGATCATGGGCCGTTGTCGTCGCGATGGAGATGTGGTACTAGGCGTCAACGTGGGTGTGTCCACGTCAAACGATGCTATTGCTGCCAAACAACAATACACATTCTACAAGCTATCATATATCATTAAACAATAAGCACCACTTCTGTGAGTACACGTTTCACATTCGTGTTATAACGATTCTTATGACGGAGGGATCAGCCAAGTTTATTTTTTGTGCTCGGCCAACGCCGACAATTCACTCAAAGCAACGACGCCTATACCGATACCGGCACTTTAACGCTGCACATAAACGTAGCTTTGATGTATTTTGGTAAATGAGAACCGTGACAAGAAATTGTTGGAGAACTTCGTTTTTTTACAGCGAAAGCTCTCATGATATTACAACACCCGTTTTGTGTGGTTTACCGCCTCCGCTGCCTGTGTCCGTAACCATTATCGCACAAGAGGAGAAATAAATATTGTGAGCATTATTCATACCCTTCATCATCTCACCTGTACATACTCATCATCACCTCTCTGGCCTGGGTTGTGGGGCAGAGTCTCGACGAATAAAAGAACTGTCTTGCGGCCTAAACGTTGCCTTACAACATTAAGGAAAAGTTTCTCGGACCCAGTATTGACTGCTTCTCCAGAGTACAAGCACCTATTACATCCCTGGTGCAGCGATCTAGCCAAGTCAAGAACGATGGAAGTGGCAATAACAAAATTTCGTTGCCGCATTACCTCCCTTAACTTCTACTTGCATAGAGCAGGTTTAGTATCGTCCCCCATGTGTATGTCCTGTAATGAGGAGGAAACTATTGGCCATTTCTTTTTATCCTGCCGCCGGTACACAACATTGCGGAAAAGAATAGTAGTACCACCTCTTCGCAAACTGGGCCTAGAAGTATCAGAACCTGTTATTCTATCTTTTGGGGCCACTGCTCTGGGATACAGCCATAGGGATGTCTTCTACGCCATTGAGGAATTCGTCAGCGAAACCAAAAGAGTATACAGCTAAATTCTTGCTTGGAACTTTTTATTATCAATAATTATGTCAAAGCATTCCACTACCTATAGCGTCTGCGTATATTAAACTTCAGATATCTTTGGATAAGTTCACCCACTAATTGGCCAATCCCCCTCCAATGGGTATGAGCCATGTCCAGAGGATAACAACAACAACAACAACAAGTGGTGGATTGTGCTGTCCGGTCCCTCAATCCTCTCGCTCTACCGGTGCCTCTACGACTCCCCACTCCAACACACCCCTGGAGCTCCGTTCCGGACGCCGTTTGTGCCAACAGACCTCGGCAATGTCACAAGGCGAGAGCTCCAACGCTGGCGCATCCTCGACACTTGCGCCGATGGGAACCCCCTTCTTGCTTGTTAACCACCCCTCAGAAGGATCCGCCAGTGTTCGCTGGACTTCGTGGTGATGATGTTGACGACTGGTTGGAGCAGTACGACCGCGTGGGTGCACTCAACCACTGGGACGACCCTGCCAAACTCGCTCGCGTCGCCTTCTACCTGACTGGTGTAGGGAAGACTTGGTTTTTCAACCACGAGCTGGACTTCGTAGACTGGAACTCCTTTAAACACCAGCTACGACAGATTTTTTGCAAACCCTTCCATCCGGTCAGACATCGCGAAAAAGTTAGCGGAGCGTGTACAGCAAACCGGTGAGTCGTACACTTTTTACATAGAAGATGTCCTCGCCCTTTGCCGCCGCGCAGAACAACTCAATGACCGAGACTGACAGAGTGCGTCACCTGCTCAAAGGCATTGTGGCTGCGGCATTCAACGCCTTTGCAGTGAAGAACCCCACTACAGTTTCAGAAGTCATCGCCACGTGTCAGCGCCTTGAGGAGCTCCATCTGCTACGCTTGCAGCCTGACACATCTCATGTTAGCGCAACAAATGACAGTGACCTACGAGCGTTGATTCGGTCCATCATACGCGAGGAACTTAAAGCACAAGCTACCTCTAGCCCTTTTGAGCTCCGTACGACGTCTCCTGGCAGCAGCCTCCGCAACATCGTCAGGGAAGAGCTGGTTTCCATGACATGTGCGGAAAGTCCCAGGCGTGACCCTGTGCCGACGCCGACTTACGCTCAGGTTGCGGCCCTCGCATCTACTCAACAGCAACCACCGTACGCGCCCACAGTGCACGAGTCGGTGAACGTTTTGCCACCACGAACGTCGCTTCCGCCTCCGAACGCATGGCACCCACCTCGCCCAGTTTGCTACTACTGTGGAATCCGTGGCCATATTTCCAGGTTTTGCCGAGGCCGTCAACAGGACGAGAGACGAGGTTACGGCTACTACGAAAGAGGCGAGTTTCGTTCAGCGGTTCCACAACACGGTCACTCCTATCAACGCTACGAACGTCGCTCACCATGTCCGCAGAGTCTCGACGACGCCGGTGGCTCCCGTTTCTCGCGTCGCCGCTCTCCGTCACCGATGCGCCGCTCCACTTCTCCCCTTCGACCAGCTACTTCGACCCCGGGCCATCGCCCGGAAAACTAAATAGTGCAGCTTCGGGAGGGAAAGCTGCATCTTTCGGACTAAGTGAAACTCCTCCGCAGCGGCCCTCAAATGTACTGTTAGTTTGTGTTGAAGGTGTATGGACCCAAGCATTGGTAGACACGGGTGCAGCGCTTTGCGTCATTAGTATTGAACTGTGCGCTCGCTTACGAAAAGTAAAAACCGCCTTATACTGGACCTCCCCCTTCGGTGTGCAAACGCAGTTCTTGTTCAGCCCGTTGGTGTGTGCACAGCGCGAGTTTTCATCGACGGCATGCTTCATCCCATTCAGGCTCTCGTTCTGCCGTCATGTACCCACGCACTTATTTTAGGGTGGGACTTTCTGTCTTCAGCATCGGCCGTGATATCTTGTCGTCAGCGAGTCGTTCATGTGGCGGACACGGAATTTTCATCTGATGACGACGCTCGCAAACTGCATTTCGTCACGGCGGCCGATTGTACCATTCAACCTGGCGACGAGAATGTTCTGACGTTGACGTCCGACACAATCGTTCATGGGTATGTGTTTCTCGCTCCATACGATCGGTGGCTGTCCGGTGGGATTGTAATTGCGCCCAGCTTGGTCAGGTTTCATGACAGCAGAGCGTTGGTCACTGCACGTAACACTACATCTCGGCCACTTGTTCTCTCCCAAGGTACCATGGTGGCCTGCTTTACTGACACCCAACCTCTTGCCTTGATGCCTGTTCACACAGATGTACCACTGTCGCCAACTACTAATGATGACCATGCGACGACCACAGCTTTAACTGCCACCATCAATCCTGACCTCCCTGCGGCGCATAAGGAAGCTCTCTTAGCACTACTTCGAAAACACAGCGCTTCTTTTGACGTCCGCTCCAAGCTTTGGGGAGCACTTCCGTCGCAGTTCACCGCATCGAAACCGAGGGCAATTCGATTGTACGCCGCCGCCCATACCGCGTTTCATCCGCAGAGCGCAAGATCATCGAAGACAACATCAGTGACATGCTGAAACGCGACATCATTCGGCCATCGTCCAGTCCTTGGTCTTCGCCTGTTGTGCTGGTCCGGAAAAAGGACGGCTCGGTACGATTTTGTGTCGATTATCGAGCGCTTAATAAGATCACGCGCAAAGACGTATATCCGATGCCGCGAATTGACGACGCCCTGGACTCACTTCAGGGCACTGAATATTTCTCAAGTCTCGATCTCCGCTCAGGGTATTGGCAAATACCTATGCACGAAGCGGACAAGGACAAGACGGCCTTTGCAACACCCGATGGCCTCTATGAGTTTAATGTAACGCCCTTCGGTTTATGCAACGCTCCGGCAACGTTTGAGCGTATGATAGACACAGTTCTTGGTGGCCTTAAGTGGAAAACCTGCTTATGTTATCAGGATGATATCATCATTTTTTCTTCCACTTTCCTTCAGCATCTTGAGCGGTTGGACGAAGTTTCGACGTGCATTTCTAACGCCGGGCTGCAACTGAATACGAAAAAGTGTCATTTCGCCAGAAAGAACATCATAGTGTTGGGCCACCTTGTTAGTAAAGATGGTGTTCGCCCAGATCCTGACTGCTGTGACACGCTTCCCCTCGTCCTGAAAATCAAGAGCAATTACGAAGTTTCCTAGGCCTGGCATCTTAATTTCGCCGTTTCATCCGCGACTTCGCCTCTATCGCGTCGCCACTGCACAAGCTGCTGACGTCGGGCACAGCTTTCACTTGGACAACCGATTGCGACATCGCTTTTGACACCCCTCAAGGCGGCGCTGACATCTGACCCTGTCCTCTGTCACTTCGATGAGCAGGCTCCTACCTGCCTGCACACCGACGCTAGCGGCCATGGCCTCGGTGCCGTCCTCCTACAGCGTGACACTAAAGGCCGAGAGAGAGTCGTAGCCTACGCCAGCCGTGCACTTACGAATGCGGAACAAAATTACTCAATCACAGAACAGGAGTGCTTGGCTGTAGTTTGGGCCGTACAGAAATTCCGCGCGCATATCTTTACGGACGTCAGTTTACCGTAATTACGGACCACCACGCGTTATGCTGGTTGTCAACACTAAAGAATTTATCCGGACGCCTCGGCCGCTGCGTGCTCCGGCTGCAGGAGTACACATTTGACGTTGTGTACAAATCTGGAAAAAAAACACCAAGATGCTGATGCCCTCTCCCGTTGCCCTCTCCCACTGCCATCGTCTCTGGACCAGCCTCTTCATTGCGCGTCTAATGATGAGGCTCAGCTTCCGCTTACGTTATCAGAACTAGCGGTTGCGGGCATGCTGTCTTCGACTCGCTACACTCAGTTGGCCTCCTGTCAACAGCAAGATCCATACTGCCATCGCATTGTTCAACGTCTCTGCGGAAAGTCTCCACCACCTAATGCCAGGTTGCGCCGACAACTTAGGCAATTCAAACTTGAAAACGACGTGCTGCATCGGTACGTCTATACTGAAGATAGACACCGGTGGGTACCCCTACTTCCACGTTCGCTTCGTGCGCAGGTCCTTGAGGCCTTTCACGACGACCCCTCTGCTGGCCACATGGGATTCCATAAAACACAGCCGCATCAGGAGCCGCTTCCTCTGGCCTGGCCTCTCCACGTCGGTTGCCAAGTACGTCTCTTCTTGAGCACTATGTCAACGACGCAAGCGGCCATCTTCACCTCCTGCTGGCTTGTTACAACCAATAGCATGTCCCGAGGAACCATTTTCCATTGTTGGAATGGACCTGGTCGGGCCTCTTCCCGTAACGTCGGCAGGATATCGCTGGATCGTGACAGCGGTTGATCATCTCACGCGGTACGCAGAGACCGCTCCTCTGCGCTCTAGCTCTGCCTCTGACATCGCCACCTTCTTCCTCGAAGACGTTGTCTTGCGTCATGGTGCGCCCCGCGTCCTAGTTAGCGATCGCGGCAAGACTTTTCTGTCCGCAGTTATTGAAGAAGTGCTTAAAGCTTGTGGCACCGTTCACAAGACAACATCAGCATACCACCCTCAAACCAATGGCATAACAGAGCGATTCCACCGCACGCTAATTGACATGATATCCATGTATATTGGACCAGCTCACGACAACTGGGACACCATCTTGCCATTTGTGACATTAGCTCACAATACCGCCGTCCAACGAACTACTGGCTATGCACCATTCTACCTCGTTTACGGCCGTTCCGCGACATTCACGATCGACGCTACGTTCTTCCGAACATCCACTGACAATTCCGCAACCCTACCCGAACAGTTCATCTTGAGACTTGAAAAATGTCGGTAACTTGCTCGGCTCAGTACAGAAGCTAGTCAGCACGATCGCAAGCAGCGGTACGACAGCTCCCATCGTGACGTCTGTTTCCATCCTGGCGACGAAGTGCTCCTTTGGACGCCTACACGTGTTCCCGGACTGTGCGAAAAGTTTCAGTCGCGATTCCTTGGACCCTACATAATTAATGAGCAAACATCCCCTGTAAACTATAGTGTCACTCCCGTTGCGGCTCCTTCCGATCGTCGCTGCCGTGGTTCTGAGGTAGTCCATGTTTCGCGAATGAAGCCCTTCGTTCGACGTCTCTACCCAGTTTAAGTCGCGGCCAGGCTGGCCGCTTCGGCGCACGGGGAAATTAGTGTGAGCATTATTCATACCCTTCATCATCTCACCTGTACATACTCATCATCACCTCTCTGGCCTGGGTTGTGGGGCAGAGTCTCGACGAATAAAAAGAAGTGTCTTGCGGCCTAAACGTTGCCTTACAATATCCAGGATCGGATGGGAGGTGAATCCAGGCCATCTGCGCGAAATTACGTTTTCTACCACTGAACCACGCGGGTGCTCGAAACTACTTTGTACAGAGACCCTATACAGACATCATGACGGGTAAGGAATAATGTTAACATGTGTAATGTACCGTGTTAGATGAGTAAAACAACAACCAGGTGTCACACAATGCGAATCACGCAACCAGTGTGTGGTTTAAAGCTTCCCACCCATTACAAAGTGCTCAGTCATAATTCTTTATCGCCGTCGTCAGCCACAGGATCAACAAAGGGCACGTAATGCCTTTCAGATGTCAAGCGGGTGCCTCAGTTCTTCGCACAATGTAGAATAATCACATAGTAGGTGCTTCCCAAAATAGTAAAACTTATTTTTTGGCGCACTGGATACCTCGCAAGCGTACTTGATATGTTTCTACCGGTGAAATGAAGAGTTCCACGAAAACTCGCCTGGTCGGGAGTAATCATGGCCAAAAGGTAAAAGGAAGACACCAGTCAAAAAACACTTTGAAAATAATAACAGGCGTTTCGGCTCCCGTACGGGGGCCTTGTTCACAATGAAGCAATAAAAGAACGAGGGTTGCCTATGTACGTGCACATATATGGCGCAAACAGTGTACGTATATAGAAGGAAGGGTGCCGTCAAGGGTGCCGATGTACACATGGTCACAGTCTGCGCAGGGAATATTGTACATGACACCAGGGAATTTGCCTTTAGGAAGCTTGTGCTTCACGTTTGTGAGCACACTTTTTAGCTCTTTCACCCGCACATGCGACACGTGTACATCAAAGGAGCGGGGCA
>JALIZH010026724.1:0-16538 GCA_030522465.1 Rhipicephalus appendiculatus
CTAAGGAGACTCGTTTCACTACATGACATTCATATAGTGTTTTTTTTTTTTTCGAAGCAGTTACAACAAATACCGTGGCTCTGTGGTAGAACACTTGCTTGCCAAGCAGACGGCCTTGCCACGCAGACGGCCACGCAGACGGCCATTATTAGATGTGAAGCATCTTATGGCGAAGCTTAATCCGGTGGTGGTGGTGGTGGTGTGCCGCGTGCCCACCCTTACTGCGCATGCGCAAACCCTTTAAAAAAATAAAAATAAAAGACCTCCTCTCCCCCTCTCTCTCGCCTAGGCATCCCTCCCCGCGGCAACCACACCCTCACTGCGCATGCGCCTCCCCTCCCTCTCTCCCCACCCCCCTCTCTCCTCTAGGCATCCCTGCCCGCGGCGTCTACACTCCCACTGCGCATGCGCGTCCCCCCTCTCTCTCCTCTCCTACGCTCCCCCCCTCTCTCCTCTACGCATACCTGCCCACGGCGTTCACACTCCCACTGCGCATGCGTGTCACCCCCCTCTCTCTCCTCTCCTACGCTCCCCCCTCTCGCGACGCCGACGCAGGCAGCGTCTGCTAGCGAGTTTCTTGGTTGAAATAACCGACTGCTCGCGCTGCACAACCGTTCACTGGCCACCCCGTATATATGGCAATGGATCTTGACCTCCAAGGTGGTGCCGGTGGGAGATTTCTCCTGTGCGTTGTTGAACAATAAAAATTCGCAGCGTGCGCGTTAACTAAAAGCGGAGTGCGGGTCTCTGTGTCCAGTCGGAGTCTTCTGTCTCTCATTGCCCATTAGCAGCGGTTGCCATGTTCCAGTAGGAAACACCGGTCCATCACTGCGTGCTTTGCGCCTCCCCAGTTTTCTCGCCTGCGCTACGCTGCGATGAGCGCCAGCGTCAACGCCGCCGCCAATGTAAGCGTTAGCGCCCGCTGCTTCACATCTACACATGGTTCCCTTTAGCGGGAGATGGTGTAATTTTTTTTATTTTATTTGCACCTTTCTCGATTTTTCGGTCACGGACAAGATGATGATTTTTCTCTCAAAACCAACGACGCCGACACCGACGCCGGAATTTCTGCGAAACGAACTCTTTAACGCTATCGCGTTAAAAGGCAGACACGCGTGTGGCCCATGTTTGTTTTTCCAGCCTCTGAAACTGCTCTAAGCTGTTTACACTCTTTGGGAATGTCTCCCTTTGCTTCGGGTGAATGATAAAGTGGTCCGCCTCTGAGATTACGTCATCACTGTTCAACCGCTGTGAACGGCGCAAGACGGCTGTTGACGTCGTTCGCTCCGTGCAGCTTGTCCTATAAAGACTTTGGTTTTCTCGAAGTATTTTATAAGGCTAACTCATGTGGGAGGAACAAGCACCTTGTCGACCACTGACATGGCTTCCAGGTGGCGTCGGAGAAGCCGGGACGGAAGGAACTCGATGCAGGGACGGAAGGAATGAAAGAGACAGGAAGACAGAAGGCACGGCCGTTAACTAGGAAAGTGTCTGGTTGGCCACCCTGCGCTGGTGGTTTGGGAAGCGGGAATAGAAAACAGAGAGTGAGGGAAAGAAGGAAATTAGCGGCGAGTTCACTAACGTGTGTGGGACTGCATCATAGTCAAAGACGTTCGCCCAAGCCTGTCAAGAAAAGTGTCAGCGTCGCTGCGCCTTTCCCTAAGACAACTCGAGTCCGAAAGCATACTGTTTTACTTCGTGTTCTTCTATGTCGATTGCATTCATTATAGCCCCCTCCCCCCTGAAGCGTTCTGCACTTCACGCGGTATTCGTGGCGTTGCACATCCTCCGGGATGTGCACCACCACGCTTGGTTGTGCCCATCCAAACATGGTGTTGCACCACGCGTATGGTTTTGCACCACGTTTGGTTGTGCAACACCACGACCAAACGACGGTCATGCGATCACGTCATATGCAGCGTCACGTTATGTGATGTCACAGTGGCAATGAAGCCATTCGTGATACCATAGCATTTCTTACCACTCACGCTGACGCCGACGCCACCGATGGTCACATTTCTGGTTTCACAAGGGATCTAGGGCTTTCGTCGTAAAAGAGAGAGAAAGAAATAGATGAAAAGGAAAAGGCCTGGGAAGTAAACCTCGCTAGAACTGCTGCTTGGGCGAGTTCGTTCATGTTCAAGACAGATTTACCAGAGAGCAAAAAAGACGGAACACTTTAAGAGACACGCGCACACACAGCGCTGAACTATCAAATCAGTTGTGAGTTAAGCGCTGTGTGTGCGTGTGTCTCTTCTTAAGTGTTCCGTCTTTTCGTGCTGGCAAATCGGTCTTAAGTTAACCTGGTAGTAATGCCTTCCCTGCCTTGCGTCATGGGCTGACGAGCGATAGGAACGGTGTTCAAATAGCAGCCGTGACGGAAACTATGACACAGAAGCACCTCGGAAAAACACGGGGTATGTCGCCTCGCGCGGCTTTTCCGCGAGACGACGTCCTACGACATTGCCGCTGACACGTTGCCGTCAAATTGCATCGCACCAAAGCACTGACCTGCCCACAGTCGACCCATGGCGTCGCACCCTCATAAGCATCTCAAGAGAACGCGGGGTACGTCCCTTCACGTCGCCTTAACGCGAGACGACGTCGTACGTACGACGTCGCCGTTAAGATGCGTCGCACAAGGACACTCACCTGCCCAGAGTCGACCCAAGGCGTCGCACTTGCCGTCGTTGATGCGTGTAGGGACGGGCGAGTCCTTGTCCAGCATCTCGGTCAGCAGCGTCGTCTTCTTGGTGTCCAGGTCCACCTTGTAGACGCCGTTGCCCATGCACACCACCAGCTTCCGGTTGTCCTCGGCATACGGGATCAGGTTGCCGATCTCGTGGTCTGCGCGTGCGTAAAAGCTGACTTTAGGCAGCATGTACAGTAAAAACGGATTGAAACGGAACAATTCAGGACCAAGCAACGCACATACTTGCACATACAGTTTGGGTCATATTGGCGTAATTTCGAATCGAACGCGTACTTTCAGAGCCAACATTACATTTAGAGGCCAGATTCGTCGCAACATGACCTGGTTGTCTCGAACAATTGCGCATACCAGTCGTTAAACCAAAAAAAAACGTGATGTCGCGCTTGAATCCATAAGTACTGAACAGTAAGCTAAAGGTAGCATATATAATAATTATATCGTAATTAAACTCAGCCGATGTCTGGCGAGCGCTCAAGGACGTTAAGTTACGAAGACAAGTTCTTCGGAATCACATGATTTTTGGAAATATTACGTGCGCCTCCAACGAGTTGTCTACTGTTGAACTTCATCGTCATATCAGCCGTCGTCACGATGGCTCAAACTTCTGCGTGCCTTCGAGCTTGACACCGTACTTTAATACAGGTGTCACACGGGCACATTTGATTGCAATCAGTGCCGATACGGAACCGGCATCCAAATCCGGATAGATTTACGCTCAGACGCGAATGAAATCGCGGTTAAAAAGGACCGTGCAGCAGCACCTTCGATTACGTCGGGATCAAACCTGCGATCATATCGTAGGTGCTCGTGTGGGGCTGTTGGGTCCATCTTTCACGCAGTTGCATAGTGTTATCCATATATCCCCCGCCAGGCGAGATAGGAAAACAAATAATAATAGTGTTTGGTGTTTCACGTCCCAAAACCAAGATATGATTATGAGGGACACCGTAGTGGAGGGCTCCGGAAATTTTGACCATCTGGATTTCTTTAACGTGCACTGACATCGTACGCGACCGCCGCGGCCGGGATCGAACCCTCGACCTTCGGGTCAGCAGCCGAGCACCGGAACCGCTACACCACCGCGGCCGACTAGGAAAATAAATAAAACAGTAATGACATCAGGAAACAGATATTAAAAAAAAGGTGGCTCCGCCATAGTCCTTCAGTGCACCTCCCGAAAGGGAGGTTCCTCTTTCAGGAGCGGCTGTATTCCTTTACACCAGCGTTCTGTTCCGCTGAGTTACGCGAGACCGGATCCAAAAGAGTTAGCTGCCAGCCTAAATTCGTATAACATTACGAATTGTTGCTATCGCATTCCCTGCTTCGCGCTTTCGGCGACACTCTGACTTTTTTTCAAAATTCAAGGAACTGATTTGTCTCCCCTCTCTAATCTAACCCTTCCCCTCCCTCTCTCTCTCTCCCGCGCCTCACGCCGCCGCCTATCCGTTCAACACCGCGCCGTTAACACGCGGCCGCCACAGGTGGTAACACCGGCGACTCCTCCTCTCATCTTCAACATTACTATAAGCCTTACCTGAATTCACGTTTATACTCACGTCTACTCACACCTTTTTGAAGCGGTGTCGTTCATACATGATATCAATATTTATTGATCAGAGGCGCGAATTACGTAGGGGGGTGCCTTGACCTCCCCTCGCCAACTCTTCCAGGGAAGTTCTTGATAAATATATCTTATGTTGTCATCTCTTTCAATAAAAATGAACTTACTGGTTTGCGAGCACTCATAACTCGTATTAGAACGTACTATACCAAAAGGCGCCAAAAAAGTGCACCGATCACGTAAGATATTGGTGTTAAAGCGCGTGACACCATGGTCGAAAAACCTAATTCTAGGCTAACGGGCTCATGAGTCGACTCACTCGGACTCAAATCGAGTCGTGAGTCTGAGTCTGAGTGAGTCCGGGTGAGTACTCTTTTGCTGAGTTTGAGTCCGCTTGAAGAAACTTTTCGTGAGTGTGAGTCCGAGTGAGTCCGGCTCAGGAAAATTTTGGTGAGTCTGAGTCCGAGTGAGCCCTAAGCGCGAGATATATTTCATGAGTGCGTCTGAGTGAGCTCTACAAGTTTTGCCCGCCTATGACCGGCGCACAGGTCCATCGCCCCGTCCGTGTTTCTCCGGAGTGCGGATGCGCGCCTTGGGCTGCGTACTTTGACCTACAGTGCGTGATCAGCTATGCTCGCTCGCTATCTCTTATCAGATTGCTCATTGTTCTGTGAGGGTTGCGCATTCATCGCAAAGCTTGCGCTAAAGCCACTGACCGCACGTAGGTCGCTCGCTGAAGCGGCCGTGTTATCTAAAGAATTGCGGCCGTGTTATCTAAAGAATTGAGCTGGCATACTTTCTTCGTATGACATTCCAGTCAGCTGCTATCGCACTCATTGCTTCGCCCTTTCGGCGAAACTGGGACATTTTTATGGCCACTATTATTTTTTTTTCAACATGCTCCAGTTCGACAAGATGGCCGTGGTATCCGGTACGAGACGCGCCATTGCAGAAAAAATTAAGGCACACTCGCACTAGCGGTGCCAAGCCTGAAGGAAGTGCGGAGCTGGGTAACCTTCTTTGGTTTTCTATTTCTTCGCTCCTGGCTTTCTTTCTTTTTCTCTTTTCCTACATTTTCTGTCTTTATGTCTATTAATTTTTATTTTTATTTTATTTTATCCCTTTCTTTCTCTCATTATTTCTCGCTTGCTTCCTCTTTTTCTCAATTTTTATACGTTGTTTTCTCTGCGTTACGCCAAACGACGACAACATACGACAGCACAGGCTCCTAAAGCGCTCCGCACTTAATACCATCAACAAGGAGCTCGAAGAACAAGAGGAAGAAGACTTCTCCTTGGCGCGAGCGCGTGCTCTATATGCTACAGGTGGCTATGCCATACGTGGTTTTGCCTGCGTTACGCCAAGCGACGACGACAGCGTACGATCCCAGCATACGACAGTCCGGGCCCCTAAAGTGCACCGCGTCCGCACTTACAAGGAAGAACTGCAGAAGATCCCTACCCAGCTTGAGGATCTCGGTCTCAGTCCTGGTCTGCGGATCGTAGCGGATCACCTCTGGAGCACGAACGTTGTCGTACAGCAGGGTGCCACTACGCTCGTCCCAGTGGGGACCTTCACCCAGGAAGTTCTTGCGCTTGCTGGCCGCTTCCACCTTCATCGCTCAGTCTCGAACGCGTCTCGTCCGGATGACAGGTCCACCTGCTACTGAGGACCTTTCGTCTGAAAAAAAAAAAAAAAAAAACCAAGGAAAAACACGGGCCTGCCTGTGTTCACGAGACAACAAGATAGGCCACGACTCGATAAGGTGGGAGAGATAGCACCTGGTGACAGGACCTCACACGCGGAAGCCTATATGTGTGCACTGCATACTAACATTTTTTTTTTTTTTTTTTGCTTTTTAGCCACGATACTGACTGCAGTTGCGAGGGGTTCAGGAACGCTGCAGCGAGTAGTGAAAGTAACATCAGCGCAGCGTTCCTGTATTTAATGGGGCGTTTCGGTATTGCGATCACGGAGAGTACAGTGGCATGCGATTGCGATTCCGCAGAATAGTTACAGTTAAGGCGATACTAACGGAAAACTGCACTGCGATGACCGACAATGCTTCTTCTTGTAGTACTCTTCACAAGAAAGCATTCAAGTACATTCAATTCAACTAAGTTTGTTTAATTTTAAATAGCCCATACTTGGCGACAACTTTTCTTTACGGCATTGTGGAAGCTACAGAACCAAAACACACGCCTGCTACCGCGCCAAGAAAATAGTACTTAAGAGTACCGATTATTTTCTCATTTGCTTTGATGAAATAAATACTGCGTTTATTTATTATGAGACTGAAACAGCTGCGGGATGTTGTAGGTAAAATACGTCGGCGTTCGCATGCACTGGGGTGTTGCTAGGGCTAAGTTAGCGTTTCGCGCGCTGACGAGGCGAATATCGGAGGCCACGCAGAAAGCAGCGCGTGGCTGAGATATGCTCCGTCAGGTGCCGCAACGATCTCAGCTGCTCACAAGAAAAGCGTCTGCCATTTTAATAGCGAAGCTCTTAAAGCTCGAGGTAAAACGTCGGGTGTCCGCAAAAAACCCTCTATGCCTTTGCTTATCAGCTTCACCCACCGACGGAGACAGTCCGCGCAGCCGCCGCGCCAAGTTTCCCCGCCGTGCGAGCCGAGCACGAGCGACGAAATGCCCGCGCTTCTACCGGGGGTGCTGCAGCCAGCTTTGCAGGTTAGTGCTGGCGCTGGAGTTTGGACATGCATGCATGGTCTGTGACAGGCTGAGGTTCGACTCTACTTTGTCTACGCCAAGGGAAGACCTAGCAACAGCCAAGAAGACCACGTTAAGCCCCTAAGATCAAGCAGATTATCTGTTTATTAAAGGGGTCGTGAAACGTTTTTCGAAAATATTCAACTACGTGTGTATTCAGAATCCTGGCCGTCCATTCAATACTATACCTCGACTCGTTTCATCGTCCGGGTTCGTGTAATAGCTATAAACGCACAGTTTCGATTCCCCGCACGCGTTCCCCTCAACTGTACAGCTGACGCCACTTTAAGTCAGCCAATGAAAAGTTTCTGTCGTCGACAAAACATGGCGACCCAGCGATGTTTGCTGAGCCATAGTTGACCGAGGCTCGTAGCATCATACCGTTTCGGGTGCGGCGCCGTAAAGCCGTCACGAAGCTGTGCGGCACTTTCTCACGACGCACACGGTAGGCATAGCAAGGACAAATCCACCCAAAACACGTCGTAAAACACAACCTAACGCAACCAGTAAGAAAAACACTAGGACGCTGCTCCGAGCGAGCGAAGGCAACACGTGACGGAGCCCGGATGTACTTGAAAACGGAACCAAGCCGATCACTCCCTGTAATTCCACAGTATACACGGCTCAGAGCGCCAAAATTGCTGTTATTTTTCCTTTCCTAGGTTCCTATAAATCCATCATTTTGGAGCAAAAGAAGCTAACGCTCTGTTTAAAACATCTCTTACCATAACATTTCGCTGACGTCACATGTTAGTGCCTATGACGGCCGGTAGGGCCGCATGGTCGTTTAGGAGCCCGAGAAAACTGCGATTTCAAACAGGCGTCATTAATTATAGACTAGATATTGCGCCGAAATACTTCGGAACCAGCATGTCGAATCCTTATTGAAGCAGGGAAAATTGCAACCGGGCAGCTTCATTTTCGTTTCACGACCCATTTAAGCTTTACACGGCTAGTGTTTACTTCTCCCTTGCATTACTGAACTCATTCAATTATTGCTCAACTATCCTGCCAGTTCATTGGTCCTTAACCTTAGTAAACTTACGCTCTTATAGAATTATATGTATCCAATATAACCCTCAACTTTAACCAGAACTGTAGATTTCGTACCAGTTTCTTTTTTCTTTTTTTGAAAGCGAATTTTTTTGAACATTTGAGAAACCGGAAGTGCTCTACCGGAAGTGCATGGAAGCCATACAAGATTGTCACTCGTTGCTCATGCCACCAGAGAGAGAGATATGAAGAGGAAGACCGGGAAGTTAACCAGATACTAGCATCCGGTTTGCTACCCAGCACTGGGGTGGGGTAATAAGGGCAAGAAAGCGGGTGTAGAGAGAGAGAGAGAGAAGAAAAAAAATGAAAGGAAAAAAATGTACGCACACGCAGGATAAAAAACGACACGCCAGGCCCGTAGCCAGGAATTTTTTTCGGAGGGGGGGGGGGGGGGCACTTGTCGAAAGCCTTGAAAAACACCCATTTTTATTATTTTTCCTCGGTAAAACACCCCCCTTCCATCCGGATTTCGGGGGGGGGGGGGGGGGAAGCCCGGGCCCCTAGCCCCCCCCCCCCCCCTGGTTACGGGCCTGCGACACGCACAGGAAGGGCGTTCTGGCTAAAGTCGTTCAGAAAGGCCGGTCGTTCGCAAAAGTCGCAGTAGCGCTTGCAGGACCTTCTTCTGCGACGTCGCGTCCTGTCGATGGCTTAAAATCCTTTCTTCCGACAAAGGTCGGTCATCTAACTTGTTGAGCGCGTTGCAAAGGCATTGTCGCTGTGAACTATACTGTAGGCAAACGCAAAAGATATGTCCAATCGTCTCCTCACTGCCACAGTAGTGACAGGCTGCGGTGTCGGCCATCCCAATGCGGAAAGCGTACGCGTTGGTAAACGCAACGCCTACACAAACAAACAAACAAACAAACAAACAAACAAACATACAGACAATCCAATAAATGAAGGAATAACAACAGGCCTCTATCAGCTGAGAAAGTCTGCGAATTTCGCGAATGTCTAAAAGAGTTTATCAAATCATACCTGCTCTCTTACCGGGATGATGATGGAAGTAACAAGTATCCGCTAATGGTTTAGAAAAAGTAGACCAGTTTGAACGCAGATCTCGCACTCCGCGCGAAACGCGCGTGCAGACGGGATTAACTTTCTAACAACAATCGGCCCGAGATGACGAACGATCAGCCGCAAAAGCGAGCGCAACTGCGAATGAATTACTGCTGTAGTAGATTGAATGGAAAAGTGACGGCCTGGCATTATTCGCAGCGAAAGAGCAGTTCTGTCGGACTTCAAAATTTATTTAGGCAGGATGTGCGTTTTAACAGCGAAGCTGTTTATCAAATCGTTCCTTGTTCAACCCGTAACGAAAACTATCATCATCATAAACGGCTATGCGCCACAGAAATTGGGTAAATCTCGCTACTCAGCACTGCATGGTCCACTAAATATGAAGCAGGCAACATTTAGCTCAACAATTGGCTATGTGCCACAGAAACTTGCGCGGCATATCAGAAGACTATCATCATTATAAAAGGGTATGTGCCGTGACACCACTGTCACGTTATACTTTGAAGTTATAAAGGCTAGTGGACAGCTTGCACCTAACCATACGCAGCCATGGGTCGCCCGAAGATAAATCGCATTCCCAAAAAACAAGCCGAACTCCGAGAAGCAAGGCTTACCGCTGCGCGCGAACGGCAACGGCAGCGTCGATTGGATCATCCAAGTTCAAGCAAAAGTTGAATTTTATTGAATTGAACTTTATGTCGATAGCAATAGTATGGACACTCTCAGCTGATTTTTGCCGTCGACATCATGCCCCGAATATGTATATGTGCGTACATATATAAAAAAGGCACAAAGAAAAATAAATCAGAAGAAAAAAAATTCCAAGGCACCCCGACAGGGGATTCGAACCAGTGACCCCTCGCTCCGCAGCGCGCTGCGTTAGATCACTCAACCACGCACCCTTTTTTTTTCTTTATTGCACTCAACCACGCACCGTGCATGCTCCGGCATTATAACGGCAAGCTATTCATGGACACCATTTACCGCTGGCGGTATGCAGATCTCGGAGGAGCTTGAGTGTGTTACGCAACGCTCATGCATGTTCTTTCAATTTCAAAACTGCCCCGAAAAAGGGCCCCTTTCCGTGCCAACTCGTGATGTGGAACAAAAAAAAAAAAAGAATACCGCGCACACCACGCACACCTTGCGTCAGACGCCACCGCGTTGCAGGAGACGCAGAGGTATCATTCCGCACGCCGCACTTTAAAAGAATAAATATCTAAGATCGTCGGGTTATGCGTTGTAGACATTTGCAGCGCGTTGCTCAAACACAAAGGCATAACAACTGTGACAGTTGTTAGTTCACGTTTGTCCCCTGTATACCTGCGCATCCTTTTCGAGCGACCTTCTTTGTGCTTCAGCGGAAAGCTGCAAGTATCGAGCTGCTCGTCGATGTTCGTGTGACATTCCAATTTCTTGCTGTCGCATTCATTGCTTCACCCTTGAGGAGAAACTGTGACTTTTTTATTTGCAGGAAAGAAACTTGATACAATAAATGCATGAAAGAACATCTGGATCCTTAGCATCAAGTTATTTTGGATCCATACAAAAAAGTTTTCAGATATTCAAACAAAAAATTGCAATTTGAACTGTCATTTTTTGCACAGTAGCTGGCTACACAGGTCTTTATAATAGTGTTACAGGTTAACAGGAAAGTGTTTACTTTCTTTTTTTTTCGACAGGTATGTCGATCCACAAAGTGCAACCAACGCTAGACAGCCGTCTTTTTCCATATACATTTTTTTTTTTTACAAGTGGCTGTAAGAAGTTGCCGGCTTCTCAATACTCTAATCACTCCAGCACGCCTATTCATTTATCGCTACCGCTCCGATCCTTCGTGTTCTAATTGCCCATGTACGTACGCAAACGTAGAACACGTCCTCTTCCCTATTGAAAATCCCAGCATTGCCCACCAAAAAAATTATGCTGGGAATGCTGGAAATTCTGGTGGGTATGACGGGAAATGTGGTGTAAATGCTGGGAATAATGGTGGGCATCGTGGGACACTTGGTGGGCACGCCGGGTGGATGCTGGGATAGTAGGTGGGTTGGTGGACCCTCGGTGGTTATAATGGGTGGGTGGTGGATACACACGGATGGTGGGTGCCGGGATATGTGGTGGGTGTGCTGGGTGGATGCAGGGACACTTCTTGTTTGGTGGGAGACACGGTGGGAACAGTGGGTGGAGGGTGGCATACGTGCTGGGTGCATGCTTGGTGCAATAGATGTGATAATAAAACACGATGAAGAGCGATTGGCACGTATCTTGCTGATTATGAATGCTTGGTGATCAGTTGTATTTATGATGCATCGAAGTACGTATTCGAGAAAATCTTCGATTTGTCGTGATACAACTTTGAGCTCTAGGACTTTGTGCATCAATGTCCAACGCGCATCTACCGGTATTTCCATGCATTGGAAATGGAAGTGAGAAAAGTTCACTTCTGAACCAGCGGGAGAGGAAAGTGTTACACACGACAATTCACCTAAACCTGACCTAGAGCTAATCGGAGAAAGCATATAAGCGACATTTTAGAAGTGCAACACTTCTAAAATGACATTTTGCGTCGCCTACATACTCAGCCTAATTGCGCAAAGGTATGGTGTCCGTTGTCACATATTGCTGTACGCGACGGTTACAAGCAACTCAATCTAACGCAGACGTATTGGTTGCTCGGCAGTGCGCTCGCATGAGTACACCGCCGAGCACGATGTACTCGCGCAATGTTAAGATGTACTCGCACGAGCACACCTGTATTACCTGTCCGGCTCCTTACCGCGTATCAAGAATTTATCCGCCACAGCTCCCATTAGACAAATTTAAGAAAAGGGGGCCCCTATAACGTAGCTTTCGAGGTACCTATGGGCTTACGCAACCCTGCATGGCGACGTGCGTATTCGTACAAAGCACGACATCACCGCAATAATAATAATAATAATAATAATAATAATAATAATAATAATAATAATAATAATAATAATAATAAATTCCGAAGCAATGTGTGAGCGATAACACTTGTCGTATTTCATCGAGGGTGCATATCACGCATGGCAAGGCCGTGAAGCTGGCAGGATTGAGCCACAATTTGAACAAACATAAAGGATCCTCAGTATCGGCAAATTGCAGCTGTCTACGCTTCGAAAGTAGCAAGATGCTAAAACGGAGCTCACCTGCTGTCAACACTTCTTCCGTTTGGTAAACCTTCTCGTTTCTTTGAAATAATCCCAACAAGTCTGCAGGTGGACCTCGGTGCGTAAATCTAACGGCAAAATTGCTGACACGTACCGGCCGAAGTAAACACTTACGTACGGAAAGGCGAAAACCTTACCCATTTATTCGAATAAAACTGATTTAGAACACATTGAAAAGGAGGTAATATTCACAACACAGGCACAGACATCGTTCACGAGCATTCACTTCGGTTCGCACAGACTGCCCATTTCTCTAACGCCGACGGAACGGCCACAACACGGCAACAAAACACACCGCCCGGGGACATAACTGGAATTTAGTCTTGAGGTATCCCCCTTCCCTTGAAGACGCCAGCCGAATGGAGGGAAAACTGCCGCGACCCCCGGGCTCAACCCGGGAACTTGACACAGCGACTTTCACTCAGATCTCACTCACAAGTGCAAATGCACCGCACAACCACGTGCATTGAACGTACACAAATGCAAAGACGTGAAAATTAGCGAACATGTTATTGTGACGGGTAGTGTTTAGCCGAAAAGAAATTTAAGTCAAGAGAAGCCACCAGCGCGCATACTTCCTGTCTTGTGCTACTTGTTTTTTGGGAGTCTAAATGCCCAGTTGCTCTAACCTTTTGTTGTAGGAATGAGTTATACGCGCATGAATGGATAATTCAAGCATAAAAACAAGCATACCTTCGCTCCCATGACAGTCACTCATCCTATGTTTATACGCATGAGGGCGTCTTTCCTTAGGTGCCCTTGAAACGTCCTCAAGTGGATTTTTGAAAGGTGCATTTTATCTCACTTTACCTGAAGTTCTCCTCATAAAAGGCCGCTTTTACGCGCAAGGAACGGGTCGAGAATACAGGCGCGAGCTTCCCGGATAGCACTAGCAGCCCCGACTGACGACTGCGAAATATAAGCAAACAGTTCCAAACAAAACGACAATTTCGCTCAACGCGTTCACAATAATTGTGCAGTTATTTTTAGTATTTCAATATTAGGATTTCCGACGGCTCTAACGTCATCAGAGAACCCAGAATTATGTAAAGGTAATTATGTAGAGGGGCGCGTAGCGCACGTCGCGCGACGGATGCGCGCCAGCATTGGTGAAACCGGTGAAACAGAGAGAGCGCCTAAGGCGCAATTCAATACGTCAGGCATATCACATTTACCCATGATTTACTTCGGACACACTTTTACTAAGTTGTTGCACGTTGCACGAACGGTGCGATTTTATGAATTACGAAGCGGCAGAAACGTACATGTATATTATATACATAGCGCATATGCTCTGCACAAGACGTGACACCGAGATGAAAAGGTTTTCGTGTCATTTGAACTACGTATACAACGCGCGAAATAGCAATCACGGTTATTTAGATTTTGTATCGCGCATCCGCGCGATGGGGATGCGATGTCAACGCCGTACGATAGAGCAAAACGCGCCTAGTTGTACCAAGCGAGAAGTAATAAACCACATGGTTCACAGCAGACTCGCTTTTGTATTAAAAGATACAGTTTAGGCTGAATAGAAACATTCATTAACCTGCGGATGCAAGTACGCGAAAAACGTTTGTGAATGCATGATGTGCATTATCATACTAAGAGTCACAGGCAAACCTCACCTGAACAACTTGACAAACAATTCCGCCGCATTTGTATCACTTGCAGCAAAATCCAATGACAGATAGATGAGAGAAAAATATAAGACAGTGCATTTGCTTATCGCAGCGTTAGCACGCGTGTTTGAGCTATTTCTAGCAACGTACACGGCATTTTTCAGTTGATAAGTCGATACCGAAACTGAAACTGAAGTGGTGGTGGCGCCTCGATCGCACTGCCAGTGGTGGCGCCCCGATCGCCCTGCCACTGTTTTTTGTTTTTTTTTTTCCTCAGACATGGCGGCCTCCTGCGGTTCATGTGTACTTCGTGGTGTCGAGTTTGTTCGTGCGGGTGATTGTTACTGCGTTGCATCGCGTTGTGTGTTGTGTGTGGCGGTTACTAACGTAAGCGCAAGTTCTTCACTGAGTATTATCCGCGGTACCCGGCAAATAGTCGTCATATGCTGGCCCTGCGACTCCGACATGTGCGACTCCTTTGTTCAGTGTCATCGACGGACGTGGTGTTTTCCCTTCAAATGTTACCGCACATCAGTGAGTAGCAGCGCCGCAATCCTTTTTCGATGACGCGCTCTGTGACCCTGGAAAATGCCTTGACGCTCGGGCACTTCGGGAGCGATACCGGGGAACTGCCGGACGCGGGTGGCTTGGCCATTCCTCGCTCGGCGCATCGCTTGAACACCGGCGGTCAGCCTGCAGCGAACGCCGCTAGCGTGCTTTCTTGCAAGAGGTAAGTGATTTTGATCGTTGCGCTTCGTAAGTTGAGTTGTTGTTATTGCAGTATGCGTTATCGCCTAAGTAAATCGTTTAACGTGTTGGTACTGCATGCTGTTGTAGTTGTGTGGATTGTGCTCGCGCGCGACGTTTGTCAAGAGCGTAATTGTCAAGAGCGTAATTGGAGTTATGGCTTGCGCGCAGGCACTTCTCTACGCTAAAATTAGCTGAAAGGAGGCAACATTTTTGTCAGGCACACCATTGTCATGCGTTTTATATTTACACTTGTCAAGTCCTCCGCGGTAGTGTAGCGGGTACGGTGCTTGGCTGCTGACCCGAAGGTCGCGGGTTCAATCCCGGCCGCGGCGGTCGCATTTCGATGGAGGCGAAGTAGTAGAGGCCCGTGTACTGTGCGATGTCAGTGCACGTTAAAGACCGCCAGATGGCCAACATTTCCGAAGTCCTCCAGGACGGCGTCCCACATAATCATATCGTGGTTTTGGGATCTTAAACCCAAACAGTTATTATTATATCTACACTTCTCAACTTACCTGGAGTAACGCAGTGAAACCGAAGGCTCAACATTCATTTATTTTGCACGAGCTCTTAAGGAAAAAATAGTATTCGGCCACCGTGTTGTTCTACAGACAGTGAATCGGTACAGTTGGAGAAATAGTGATTGAAGGGATATTATTCTTTAGGCGAGCATTTTGTGCGTCATTAAGTAACGTGATCCGCGAAAGCGTTTAGAACAGCACCCTTGGACACTGTTTATCGTCTTTCCAGCTATAGCGAATGTAGTAGGTTTGCTAAAAATGCAATTGCTGCAGCGTGAGACTGTATTTAGTACGGTCGGTTTGACCCATTTTGTATCCTTCATGCATGTTGAACTAATTAGACCAGCCGTACTCTCAGCTGAATTTTCAGTCCGCCGCGGTGGAGCAGTGGTTATGGTGCACCGCTGCTCACATAAAGGTTGCGGGTTCGATCTCGGCTGCGGCGGTCACATTTCGATAGAGGCGAAATGCCTGAGGCCCGTGTTCTCTGCATTGTCAGTGCGAAAAACACCAGGCGGTCGAAATTTCTGGAGCCCACCGCCTCGGCGTCTCTCATAATTATAGCGTGGTTTCAAGATGTGAAACCCTAGATATTATTATCAGCTGAATTTTCAATTTATTTGGCACTGTACATACGTTCAGGCATTGAAGTTACGTGCGACATCGGCATTGAAAAATCGTGAACACAGGGTGTCTCTGGCACCCCGTGTTCACGAATTTTTCATCTCTTCAAGCTTCCAGCTTACCCTCAAACTCTGCCTTTTTTTGGATTGGTATTACTTCTTTCCTTACTTCCGCAGCTGAATAGAGCGTAGTAAGTTCTCATCACTGTGTTTACACGCTAGTCATTTATGCAAAACCATTTGTAGGTTATTCGTGCTCTACAGGTGGTGCGAAAGGTGGGCTGCAGTTTTCCATGACTCTAGGGAGTATCATAAAGCAGCATTATTGTCGTGCCCACTAACTAGAACTCGGGCTGTATTAGGGAACCATAAATTTTAGGTTTTCACGTGGATAAAGTATGCTATAAATATGGTTGCACATTTTGTATGTGGCTAAAGACAGAAATAAGCCACCCTGCATCTAAGGTAGATAATATGGCACTTCCATGGCTTGTTTGGTACAACGTGCAGCTTGACACAGACGAGGCATGGAGTGTCATCGAATTCTTCTTTGCTCATCTGTGCCGTGCGGCACGTTCAACCGAACATGTTAATGTACCAATTCGCCCAACTTGCCGTGTAAATCCACTGACATGGCATAGTGCAACACCGGCATGCCTGAGCTTGTTGGATGTAAACAGACACGTAGACCACATAAACTGTGCAAAAACTCGGCAATTTTCATCAATGTACATGCTGTGAACATTCAATCAATAGAA
>JALIZH010026725.1:0-69769 GCA_030522465.1 Rhipicephalus appendiculatus
CAGAAAAAATCTACCTCTGTAGCAACTGACGCTGCCTTGTAGTCCTTCATATGCAACTGCACAAAACATGTAGACAAAAGACGTCAAGTGGTTCTCAGTATGATGCTGTTTACTTTTAAGATAAGCCAGAAGAATCGGGCGAGTGAGCACACTATGTTTACACTTTGTTAAAGGTGAATGAGCACGAATAATGACAATAAAAATTAAAATCTAGGGGATTTTTCCTTCTTATCTAGGGAATTTTCGACGGTCAATATAGGGATAAAACGCTGTCTTAGGTTGGCATCACTGCCCCTCTCTCTGACATCCAATATAGAAAGGTTAACATATGTATGGTTCCTCTCAAATTCATTTATGTTCATTTTGTTTGGATAGTGTACTACTGCCAGAGCTTCTTCGCAACGTTAAGGTGACGGAAAGAACTATGCGTCGGTACTGGCTCACCACATTTCCTATAATGCCTGCTGTCTTTTACAGCGCAATTTATTATAAGATCACAACGAGGGCCGATTCTGGCGCCGTAGTTGTTCACCACCGCCGCCACCAGTGTACCTAACCACTATCACCCGAAATAAATAAAAATGGTTGACCCTCAGTCACAGTAATCGCTAAAACACGAAAGCGAAACGTGTCTTCAGGAAAGTAGTTGGCTGTTTATAGTGCATTCATATATGAGAGCTAGTATAATGTCTATTGGTTTTTGGCAAATATAGCACTGATTGACAGGAACCCACCCACGTTGACCCCTAGCGGTGTACTTCCGTCCCGACGACTAACGCACATGATTATAATTTGACGTCTTCGGTAGCTGAAGCTGTGAATACACCTGGACACCACATATGGTGATACCCGCACATACATGGCAGCCACAAGCACATAATAAATACTGGAACTTTGTATGCACTGCTTCAAAGGGTCGTGGCAGGCGAAGAGAAACAGAACGCGCGTTGTGTGTTTCCTCTAGCCCGGCCATGATTTTTTACAAGGTGAGGGCCGAAAGCGGTGACGCAGTGCGACAGCGAGACGAGCCTTGGAGAGCTATATTTTAATAAGGATGAATGCAATGAGCGACACTTTGGTTAAACCCGCCTCATCGCGGTATGCCAAAACGTTGACGAAACTACACTTGTATTGGAAACGCGCCGAATGGGACGGCAACAGCAACGGTGCGTTGCCTGAGCTGATTGTGGAAGCCGCGCATAGCTTGACCTTTCCGTTTCCGGATGGCGACGCCACCCTGCGAACAAGGGCGCTGTGAGAGAGACAAAAGGCACGTTGGTGTAGCCTCCTTCATGGGCTTTGGTAGTGGCGCAGTGGATTAAATGCCCACCAGCTATTGTAGTGAACCCGAGAGGTCATAGGTTCGACTTCCGGCAACGGATCGTTTATGTTTTTTCCTTAGCCGTCTGGTCGCGTTTATTTTGCGGACGTATTCCCGTGGCGGAAGTGCGTCATGAAAGGCTTGGTGAAGTCCGGCATAAAACACTTTTCGTGTTAAAAAAAATAAATTAAAAAAAATACCGTGCGCAGAATACCGAGGGCCACCTGCGTGGCAGCCTATTACTCTACCACCGAGCTACGCCAGTGCTTGAAACACCGCTGCGAATTGACCCTATAAAGGCTTCATATCGGCTAAGGAATCGCGTTAGCATGTGCAATAAAGTGTTTTAGAACAGCAAAGCAACTACCAGGCGTCACACAATGTGAATTGCGTAACGAGTGGGTCGTTCAATGCTCCAACTCCTTACAAAGACCTGAGGCATAATTCTTCATCCTTGTCAGCCACAGCATCAACAAAATGCTCATGATGTCTTACAAGCGTGTAGCGGTTACCACGCCTTTACCAATAATGACGAATAATGACCTAGTGAAGCATTCATCAGTGCAGAAAAATGATTATTTATGACGTAGTGTGTACATGCAAGTGTGGTTGTAGCTGTTGCCCCAAGAGTCTTTGAAAAAGGCTCTGAAAGGCCGCTCTTCCAGCTTTCGCTGTGACTCTGCTGTGCGTTTTGCGCAGGCCTGGCGGTTGTTTTTTTTTTTCGTGTGAATCACTCACTTAGCGCTTCTTTACCTTGCAAAATTTTAGATACTTGCTCTGATCAAAATCTTGAAAACGCTTGAGCTTCGCCTACACAAATAAAACGTGGTAGTGTTACCGGGCTTCATCCCCATCGCCTTCAACTGTGCCGGAAGAAAGGGAACGTTTTTGCACATAACATTGGGACATTTTAAGATACCCTAGAATTCGTATGCCAGTACAGTCGCAAAGAGCCCCCTACCAAATAATTTACTCAATACGCGCCTGTAAAGTGTCACGCGCACGTGCGCAGCTGCAGATTTTCTAATGGGTGGGCGGCTTCAAGCTACCCACTCCTGCGCAATCCACACGTTCCGACGCCTGAGACAATTCTATGAGTCTGCCGTGCAATAAAACATGTGCTAACGCAGCATAAGACATCCTTACAGCTTCTTTCACGGACGAGTTTCTAGCACCGCCGAGCTTCCGTGGTAGAAACACCAGCTATCCACGCAGAAAGTTTGGGCTCGAGTCTGACTGAGACCGAACATATTTTTATTGTTTACTTGTCTTCGTCTATCCCGAATTTTCGCTCACGCTGAACGTGACTGTTTTGCTCGCAAGAAATGACGACGCTGCCAACACCGACGTCAGCGCCGACACCGGAATTTCTGGGAAATGAGCTCTTTAACACTATCGCGTTAAACACAAAACCCTTTTCAATTACTGAACCAATATCCTCGTATGAACATATGAATCATATGTGTTCTGGTATTGATCTTACGAGACCGTTGGAATATGTGTCATACGTGTCACATGAGATTTTTTGATGGGGATATGGGGGCTTGCAAGGTCTATAGAAGCCGCCGCTCACTATTGTCAGCACAAGGCGAACGTTTTCGTTGCTCTTAAAACTCATTTTCTTGGTGGCATTGACTGTCGCACTACACATCCGCCAGGTAGACATACTGTATGTTTTCATGTTAGCATGGCAGCGCGCTTATCACAGCACTGCATATGCGTCAAGTTTTCATGGTAATTTTCTTCTTACCGCAGTCGTCCTTGCGGACACACTTGCCGTCCATTCTTCTCCAAAGCTCACCACGGCACACACACCTTATTTTTTTCCTCGGTCTACAAGTCCACTTCCTTACTTCTTCGTCCACCTTGGGGCAATATAATTGCGGAAAAAGGTCTCCACCATCGCAGACACCTAGTTTTTCATCAGTTGGGCACGCTGTATAGAGAAAGGGTTGGAAACACTCAAAATTCAAACATTCGAAGGCCGTGAAACTGGTTGTTTTTCAATGAAAGGAAAAAGAAAAGCTCATTAATGCGGCATTGTTGTTCTGATGGCTCCCGGGTTTTAGATATCGATCATGTCTTCTGGTTCCCATTATAGACAGGTATTTTCTGTTCTAAGGAACTGGAAGAACGAGCTACTATTAGTCGCTTTAAGCTAATATACAATATATTCTCAGTAGTCAGGAGATGGTAGCGCTTCCTACATAAAAAAAACCGCTGAAAATGCAGACGGTTGTCGAACGTCTTTAAAGCAAGATTTAACAGGGTTGCCTCAGTAAAACAATTCTTCGTTTTACTGAGAAAGAATATGTCTGTTCCTTCATGCAAATAAGAGCATCTGCTTCAGGCTTACCTCATGTCCACTCTCGACTTTTTGCAAAAGTTCTCGCAGAGGAGCACTAATCTGTGACAGAGTAGGAGTAAACCTGACTAGGTGATTAGCCATTCCAATAATTCTACGCACGCCGCTCATGTCTCGAGGTGGATCTAAGTTTTTGAGGGCATCCATTTTCTTCGGGTCCGGTTTTATGCCTTCACTATCGATGAAGCATTCAAGAAACGCCACTTCCGTGACCCCGAAGCAACACTTCGCTTTGTTTAGCTTTATGCCTTCTTTTTCCAGCTTTTTTATTGTTTTCTTGAGACGCTGGTCATATGATCTGCCTTCGTGCTGCCAAAAAATAAAATGTGATCAATCAAATTGACAGCACCTGGCATGCCATTCAAAATTTCGGACATAGCCTTCTGAAAGTACTCTGGCGCTAAAGTGATCCCGAAAGGCAGCCTTTGAAAGCAGTAACTTCCACACGGCGTGATGAAAGTGGTCTACATCTGGCTCACGCCGGACAACTTAATCTGGTGAAAGCACGATTTCGTGTCGCGAATACTGTCGCACCACCCACTGACCCTAGCGTCTCGTCCACAGTGGGCAGAACATAGCGTTCCCTAAGTATATTTTTTGTTTACATGCGTTAAATCAGCACAAATTCTTATTACTCCTGATTGCTCCACGCAAGAACCATTACCGCGCACCATTCTAAAACCGCTCTACTTTTCTTATAACGTTCTTTTTTTACGTGCCATCCAACTCGTCTTTTAAAGCATGGGAAGAGGAAAGCGGCGCCACGTGAACTTCATAGGGCACAGAGTTAGGCATCAAGCGGATAGAATACTCTTCCGATAGCGTACCTAATCCCTGAAATAGCTCAGGCTATCGATGCTCCCAAAGTCCTCAAGACGTTACGCCATCAACAAATTTAACGATCCCAAGCCGTTCTGAGGCTTCTATACGAAGAAGAACGAATCGCAATGAAGCGAAGACAAATACTGTCTGTCTGATGGCTGCCTGCTTCCAACTAATAACCGCAGCGAATTTTCCCGGAACCTTCAGTCGATTACCGCTTGGTCCCGTTAGAACTATGGTGGATCTCTCTAACTGTAATGGGATCCCAGGGAATGTTCAAGGAACTGCCGATACTTCAGCGCCCGTGTCTACTTTAGTGGAAACTGGCGTTCCGTTACTACACGATTCAATAAACCTGGCTCTCGCGGCGCAGTTATCGACAGTACCGATAAAGTACAAGACGTTGACTTATTGTAGTGAACACAGTCGTACTATGCTGGTTGTGGAGCTTTTCTTGCGACAGACCACGCTGAAGTGCTATTTCACGTTACAGTGGTTACACTTTGCTGCCTTAGCCAGGCACGCCGATCTTGGATGCGACCCTTTCTACAGAAAGGACGCCGCTGACCTTCAGGTTCCATGCCACCTACGCGATGCGTTTGATGCTCCTTTCGAAGAGAGTGCGAAGACGCGGACTTTTTTAGACAGCGTCGACGTCTGTTTCCACTGTGGTAACTCACGAACTGGCGTCGTTTTGCAACTGTTGCTGTTGCTTGCGAACTGTTTCTTTGAGATGGGCCTTGGCGACGGCACTTGCTAGCATGAGGTTGGCGTCCATTTGAAGCCTTTCGGAGAGCTTCGCATCCCTGAGGCCCGCGACAAAGCGGTCGAGAGTCATTCTCTCTTTCAAAGTGCCGAAGTCGCACCTGTCTGCAAGCGTGTGCAGAACTGTCACGAAGTTGTCGATGGACTCACCGGGATTCTGAATGACCGAATGACATGCCGATAATAGCAAGAGCGCGTAGTTTCTTTAAGAATTCACATCTTAACACCAAAAAATATGAAATAGACCTAGACCTAGAGACACTTTGCCGACTGGCACTGCCGATTTTTTTAGGAGCTTGTTCGGCAAGCTTCTTAAGCTCGGGCCTTGTCCGGCGGCGATGGCGTGTACACTTCTCCGCTCACTGCGCATGCGCTACCCCTCCCGCTCTTCTCTCCTACGCTCCCCCCCTCTCTCCTCTAGGCATCCCTCCCCGCAGCGTCCACACTCCCATTGCGCATCTACACATGGTTCCCTTTAGCGGGAGATGGTGTAATTTTCTCTTCGCCGGGAGCCCAGGCAGTGGAAACTTCGTTACCGCTCGGCCGCATGAACACTGCACAGCAGCGCGGCGGGCTCGCAACGAACAGCAGCTGGGGCTCGCGGCCCGAGCGCCGCATGTAATGTGTATATAACAACGTTGTCACGTCTATATATGATGGTAGGAGATGTGTACGGAGGATTCGCGGGTTACCCGATCATCTCAGAGCAAGCTCCTCCAATATCATTCACTTTGTGGATATGGCGTGATTTTTTTTAATAGTCGTTTCTCGCTCTTGCTACTGGTCAACAAGTACAGAGGGTTTATGATGACTAGTTCGACAAATACGTGCTTACAAGATTGAATAGTGAGTAGTGCACTCGTGCAAGCGACGATATGCCAGTACAGCGGGCGTGCCAGTGTACAGATTCGCAGTTCTGTCGATACCTACAAGTAAAAAACCGCTCAGCTAAATTGAAACATCATGCGCTGAAAATATATGCCAGTGTGATAGTTCACTACGCCGTACCACATTACCGACCGACAAATATATGTTCTTACATATGAGTCAGTCCCGGCTAGTGCGGCCGGCAGCTTTCGGTGACAGCTTGTGCCCGTTACTGAAAGCGCGTCGCATCGATGGTCATCGCTCCTTGTGCGGACACCGTACGAAAGGAAACGTGGTTCATTTGGGTTAGCGAATGTCGATACTGTACTTTACAGTCATTCATACACTTTAGAATATCGTGTAGTTAAGCAAGAAGCGCCGGTAACATGTAGACGGACATGGCCGGCACACTAGGCCTAACGCTCGCTGGGAGTCTCAGTGGGTAGGACCGATCTCGGCGCAGCTGAGTTGCGATGGTTGAAGTTTCTGCATTTGATCTTCTGAACCTTTCTAAGTCTTAACTTAAGTGCAGCTGCAGTAACTCGAAGGGCAAAGATTGCCAGAAATGCGTTTCCGGTGCGGTGATGTTAAATGACAGCTGTTTTCCCGGCCTCAGTTGGGTGAGGTTGCGAAGCCAGAGCTCATTTGCTTCTCGCCGACTGTGCGGCGATGTAACGATCTGCTGTTTCTGGAAGGACCGACGCCTCCAGACTTACAAACACGGCAAAATTAAATCATCACAACAATACATCCCTGATGCGAGACTGGTATATGTGCGATTAACGCCCTTATTGACTCTGCGTGACAAAAAAGGACATGCTAAAAAGTATCATCATCAGCGTGGCTGCTTTCTATTATTAACATAATTTTCTGTACATTCGAATGGGAAGATAAAAATATTTATCGAATATTTTACGCTCAGGCAGATGGTAAAACCTCAAAAGTGGTTATTGATTAAACAGGTACATAACTTACCGACAACTGTGTGGTGGACTTGAGTCGTAAGAGCAGAAAATGCCAGCAACCATATCATTGCGAAGTGCTTCTGGCTTACCTCTGTTACTAAACTAAAAAAAAAGAACGACAAGTGACTCTAGTAAGGGCAGTTGGTTAATTTCATATAAATAATAGAAATTGCTATACCCCTGATGCATATTGTACTGTGAAACCTGAAAAAATGTCTGCAAAACTGTCGAATACATTATCGAGAAAAGTTCAGTGCCTTGTCATTTGTATTCTTGTTAAATGCTACGCGTTTCTGTGCGAACCAAATTCTATTTGAACAATTCTATATATCTGCCTATATATCTATCCAGCCGCCTGCATCTGGGTGTTCTCGTGGCCACCCCTTTAACTTGGTATACACAAAAATTGGCCTAGGAGGGCATGATGGTTTGACGAACGCAACTGTCTCGTCGTGACATGAATAATGTGAAAATTTTGTGTATTCCTCCCGAAACCCTTTCATCCAGTCAAGTTTGGCCAATACCCATATACCACGGACCACGGTATGCGGGTGTGCACCATAGGTGATTCTAAGTTTGTATCTGTAAACCCAGGAAAGTCGAGAACAGACGGTTGTATTTCGATGCCTTGACCCGACGAATACAAACAAGAAATATCAGGATCCCAGCAGAAAAAATAGCCAGGCATTTCGCGTGGCAGTCAAGTATTATACCACAGAGTCACGTGACGTATTGAAACTGCTTTGGAAAACTATAATATCCAGATGTCTATATTCGTTTAACGTAAATTGTGGCTGCAGCGCTCGCTATCTAATTTTATAAGAACGTGATAAACATTGCATGTGTACTCCTAGATACACTCCTGACGGTGTGCTACGCTACGCGCTGCGTCACTCATTAGAGAACAGGACTGGGAAGAGGCCTTCCCAAGTACCGCACTCAATATCCAGTCAATGCCCGTCGAAGAGGCCCGTGAAAGAGCGAATGGTCGTGAATTCTGATTCCAACTTGGGAGCAGCCAGCGGCGAGCTAGGGGCCACATTACCCTCCCCCCCCCCCACTCCGTATGTTCCCTCAGGACATCAGTAAAATTTTCTGTCAGTATGTCTTTTCTTGCATGGATGAGTAAGCTATCTTCAGTTATTGCTCCACCACGTAGGATTACGCTAAAAATGATATTAACGTCATCGCAATGTAGCCTGCACTTCGTGCCGATAAAACTGACGTCTATTCTCTAACGTGAGTGCTCCATTTACGTGTGTCCCTAAGTTACCCTGTAAACGACAGTGTAGTAATGAACGCACTACTCCTACATTTACCAAAACACGTTAAACCACCTAGCAACACTTAGAGCACACCGAAAAAGGCGGCATAGACAGCTAATAGCTGATTGTTGACAGTTACGTATGAAACCGATGCCCACAGCACGCGCGATGTGCCTAACTTTTTTGTTACGCTTCAGCATATGTTTCTTAAAACTTCTGGTCGAGAAAAAATGTCCATCAAAACAAAGTTGTAAGTTGTAGTCATGATTTCCCACAATACGTAGCTTGCTCCTGGAATTCTCTCTTTTTCTTAAGTTCTGTAGAACTTTCTGTTGTGTCTCTATGGGAAAACAGTCGAATTAAATTTCGATAATTTATAACACCGCTACTTCTGGGACTCATGTGCCGTAGTTTTCTGTAGGAATAGGCAGCGACGATGGAGGTAAGCGACATCCCGATGATCCAGACAGACGACATGAGTGCGATCGACGTTGGCCCCATCGTCCTTCTTCTTAGCTCTAGCGTGGATCAAAGTGCGGTTTCTTACTGTTCTCTTGCTGGAAAGCTCCACTGTCTTGAAGATTGGCTACTCCTACCATATGTACTAACAAACGCTAAAAGTACAAAAAAAAACAGTAATTCTAGCAGCTAGAGTCAGTCGTTCAATGTAAATACATATACAGGGTGTTTCAAGAAATGTGTCCACTATTTTTAAAAAATCGGCAAAATGCGGTATTTGCTCGCTGTCTTCACATATGCTTTTTGTGTAGCGGCAGGCATCCTAACATGGTTGAAGACATGATTTGGGACAGTAATTAAAAAAGTTACATTAATTAACTTTTTAATTAGCGGAGTTAGGTGGTTAAGTCCAACGGGAGAATTAAAGTACTTCAAGCGAAGAACCCATTTCAGCTTTGAGATTTCGAAAAAGCGGCCTCTATTAATTATTGTGGCGTCATGAAATTCAGGGAAATTCAACGGCGAATTTATTATTTTATTATTATTATTATTATTATTATTATTATTATTATTATTATTATTATTATTATGACATGTCACTTTCTTGTTACTTAAATTCCTGTGATGCAGGTATGAGCCGCGTTTTATTTTCGTTTTCAGTAAGCAAAGAAATATTACTACTTCAGATGTAAAAACTTAAAAAAAATTGGCAGATCACAAGTACCATGGGAATCGATGTTATGCGAAGCATGCGGAGGCAAGCTTACTAGGTTGCAATTTTTGTATTGAACGAAACGTTGCGAAATTGTGTTAAATATATGTACAAATGCTGTACGCACAGATATATGTTCCACAGTTGCATATCTTTCATATAACCACTTGCTTACAGTTGCGTAACTATACCAACAGAATCATCGGTATTACCAACACCAGAAGCGGTAAGCTGATATGCAACACTCGTCTTTGCGAAGATGGTAGCCCTGGACAGTGCTTCGTGGACAAACTACAGTGCATGGCGCTTAAGTATACAATTCACGTTAACTCGACAAGGCTCCTTCATCATAGGAGTACATAAGTAGTGTTTTTTTAGAATCAGATAGCCAGCACTCGAATTACAATTGACGTTTGACCAACATTACGCCTGCATAGAGTCTTTTTCCAAAGCAGTTTCGAGAGCTGACGTGTCTCTGTGTAGAATACTTGATTGCCATGCAGAAACCTTGGGTTCGATTCCTGCTGGGCTCTCATTTCTAATCTTTGCATTCGTCGGGTCAACGCCGCCGATCTCAGTTTTCTTAACGCTCTCGCATTTAAACAAGCTATGTTTGGCCACGCCGTTCCTGGGTAGATGTAAATTGTCACACACCTGTGGTTTACGCCCGCATACCGCGGCCCGTGATTTACTTGTATCAGCCACGCGTGTCTGGAGAAATGAGTTTGACGACGCTCGCGACTGGATTTTCATGATATTCAAGTCACGACCAGGCGGATATATTCGTCAAATCCTCCTACCCTCCCCCCACAACTTTGGTCGACCTCAAGGTACGGAGGTGATCACGATATCACTCAGACGTAGGCGGATCGATAGATAGATAGATAGATAGATAGATAGATAGATAGATAGATAGATAGATAGATAGATAGATAGATAGATAGATAGATAGATAGATAGATAGATAGATAGATAGATAGATAGATAGATAGAAATGCTCAATGTGCTTGCAGTACGCAAGGAAATTCTTCGCATTTAAAAAACTTGGGGTGGAGCATGTAGGGAAGGCTGTTGAGCTGAAACCTGGGGACGGGGAATCATGCAGTGTATTGAGAGAAATTTCTTTCAGGAGGCAATAGAGCTACCAAGCCTGAAACCGGGTACGTAGCGAAGGAGCTTTCCTTTGCTCTAACGTCGTCGGAAAACTACGTCGGAAGGCAGCTTACGCTAAGGTAGTTCTCTTTCTGCTTCTTCTTTCTTCTTCTGTTTCTTCTTCCCTAAATGCCGATTTCAGTTCCCTACGGCATGTAGGGAAGAGTGAAGTCAAGTCAAGTGCTTTATTTACATTTCTTACAATAATGCTTATACAGATATCTGGACCGATATCCAGGGAAGGCTAGTATCCGGTCCAGTGTTGATAATAAAACATACAGGTCAGTGCAGTATTTTACAGCTAGGTATACAATTACATATCTTAACAGACAAACAAACAAACAATAGTTTTGACGAAGTGCACCCGAATAGTTATTGCAGATACGTTAAAGGTCCTGGTTCGCAAGAAAAAAGAATTTACTACACTGCTTAAAGTTACGTGCGGTTTTAACCTCTAAGGGTAGAATATTCCATATTTTTGTGCCACTGAATTCAATCACTCTTTCACCGTATACATTATAACATTTTGGTAAAAAAGAGTGCTTCGGCTCCACGAACGTCGTCGGCTATCGGTTCGGCTAACTATCGCTTCCTTCATTTCTAGCGGACCATTGGCGAGTTCTGAGATTTGACTAATTTTTGCGGAACATACTTGTTTGTAATGGGCCATGACAACATCACAAACCATGACATATGATCGCGACGAGTCAAGACCCTAAGTTCTGCGCACCTAGAACTGTCTAATTGGACGTTTTCACGTACCCATCTACTACAACGCAATCCAAATGTCCCCCTTTAGATCTGTACTTTGAAACTTGGTTAATGAATCAAATAAAACAAAGGAACGCATTTTGACTACATGCATTAGTCGGCATCATGTAGTTGATCGTGTCATCATTAAAGTGCGTCGGCAAATTTTTAAATCTATCCAGTTAGCTGGGGCCCCTAATATAAGACTTTGCGGGGTCTATCAATACGCGTATTAATTGGTCGGCTTTTTAGTGAAGCGCCCAAAAATGTGTCACACTGAAAAAAATATTGCACTTGGAGGGAAACTTACCGAGGTGGTGATTTTTTTCCCTCACCCCCGTTGTTTCGAAACAGGTGAAACCACAATAGGTGCCTGAGTTAACCCAGCAGCGTTAGTGCCTTGTTGTGCACTGTATTTAGAACGGTAGAGCTGCGAAGTTACTTTTATAAAGAAATCTGGACAGCTAATGTAATAGGTATGTTGACAAGAGTTAAGTGAAGGCATGAACATGCGAGCTAACATTTACGGAAACTTGTGAAAATTAGTTCATTTAGTTTCAACTACCTCCCGAACCCATTTGCATTATCGATAGGTGATAAGTTATATGTCATGAAACCAATTATATTGTTTGTCTCTGTTCTTTAGGAACAGCATTGTTCTTTCAATTGTTCTTTTTGCGTTTCTGATGGAATGCTAATATTTTATGAAGCTCTCATTGCATCAATTCACCGCTCACAACGCCAGCTGCTTACGCAATTAATACGATACATAGCACTGGAATGTTGCGAGCTACCGTGTCGCTTTAAGATTAGGACGTCCTAATATCCTAAAAAGTTTTCAGTAAGGTTGAAATCCAAGAAGTATTTTTTTTTTGTAAAGCTCTGTGCGTTTCATATATAGCTATCCTATTCGTACACATTCATAGCAGCGTATATCGAACCGTTAGAAACAAAGGGAATCAGCTTATTTTATCGGAAAAAGGGACATACGACTTGAAAAAAAAAACCGTATTGGCAGTGCGAATTCATTTTTTCTATTTCATTTATTTTGTTCAATAAACCGAGATAATCTAAGTACAAACTGGTTAATTCTAAATATACGCATACGCAAATGTTCGCCCATAGGAACAGAGCGTTTCATGTTTATATTTTTCAAGAAAACGATGCGCATCTCCAATTCTCGAACGAGGCAATATTAGCAAGCACTACGTAGCATTTTTCTCCTATTTAGAAACATCAAAACGAGAAAAAAATATTTTTAAGGCTCTGACTGCCAGACCAAAGGAAAACTAAATTACCCATGTCGTCTGCATATTAAGTATGTAACAGAAGAACCACTGACGTCTGCAAGAAATGTAACAAAACATCTGCGCCATGTCTTAACCACTGGAACAGTGTCTAGTTTTCACATGGTGTGTGAGGTTTATTTGGTGATTTTGCCCGCACCGTTAGCATGATGGTCGAGATTTTTGGGCGGCCTTAAAGTTGCATTTCGTTCGCTATCATGTCCCACTAGTAAAAATTGATAGAATTTCTTTAACGGAATTATTCTCGTATAATGGTCTTCATGAAATCGGCGCAGATAGTTATTTCATTTAGGCAGCGAATAAACTGACATTTCAATATTTTTTATTCTGTTAGGTATCCCCGAAAACGGTTTGTCAGAGATTAAAGTTTATCAACCATTTTTAAAAAGTCACATAACAAATGTCACGCGGTGATCGCTATTCGCAATATATTTTTTCTCCTCAACAGTCACCTGGGCTAATTAGGTCTTGTCGTGCTTGACGGACTTAACAGCATAGAAAAGGCCATCCTCCTAATGAGCGTCTTACTGAAGATCTCATGTATATACAGCTTTCCATTATATGAGTGCTTCTTATTTGAGCGAAGCAACAAAGTTGATTTAAAAATGCCCCCACCTCCCCGAAGGGAATCGTGAGGAAATGCGAAGGCATTTCGCGCGTGCTCTTCACTCCATTTATATATGGTGGTTGTGGTTCGAAGAAGGAAAAGGCGCCTAATTTCTGCAGCCCGGTCGGGAGCACGGCGCAGCGCCTGTTTTTTTTGCTTTTGTTATGTTTTTTTCTTCTTTTTTTTATTTACTTTTTTTCTTCTTTTTTGTTCTTTTTTTCCTTTTTTTTTAATTTTTTTAAATTTTTTTTTCATATATAGCTCCGCCGAGCTCCCGCGATGCGAGCGCCCTCACGCACTTGAAATGCATTCGCATTTAAAACTGGAGATGCGTAAAGCACGCAGCGATGGAGCGGTGTTTCCTACTGGAACATGCCAATCGCTGCTAATGGGCTATGAGAGACAGAAGACTCCGACTGGACACAGAGACCCGCAGTCGGCTTTTAGTTAACGCGCACGCTGCGAATTTTTATTGTTCAACAACGCACAGGAGAAATCTCCCACCGGCACCACCTTGGAGGTCAAGATCCATTGCCATATATACGGGATGGACAGTGAACGGTCGTGCAGCGCGAGCAGTCGGTTTTTTCAACCAAGAAACTGGCTAGCAGACGCTGCCTGCGTCGGCGTCGCGAGGCGAGAGAGGGTGGTAGCGTAGGAGAGGAGAGAGAGGGGGGGGGACGCGCATGCGCAGTGGGGGGTGTGGACGCTGTGGGCAGGGATGCCTAGAGGAGGGAGGGGGGAGCGTATTAGAGGAGAGAGGGGGGACGCGCATGCGCAGTGGGAGTGCGGGGAGGGATGCCTAGAGGAGAGAGAGGGGGAGCGTAGGAGGGGGGAGAGAGGAGGGGAGGCGCATGCGCAGTGAGGGTGCGGTTGCCGCGGGGAGGGATGCCTAGAGGAGAGAGGGGGAGAGAGGAGGTTTTTTATTTATATTTTTTTAAAGGGCTTGCGCATGCGCAGTATGGGTGGTCACGCCGCCCACCACCACCACCGGATAAGATGCTTCACATCTAACACCTGCCGGCGCTTACCTCCTCAACCTGTCCTCCTCCTCCTCCTCCGCGGACAACGCTGGACAACGCTGGACAACGCCGGACAACGCCGGACAACGCCGGACAACGCCGACAACGCCGGATGCCTGACATAGCCCGACTATGAAATGCATTCGCATTTAAAAAATTTGGGTTACGTGGTATTATAAACCTTTCAAAGGGACCGAGTGAAGCTTTTAGAAATTTTGTACGAGCTCATGCATCGGGCAGAAGTCTTTAGAATCTTCAACAGGCCAATTTATGCTTGGGGTGCAAATTTCGCAAAAGATCATAACGATTTTATCCTGTAAATAACTAGAGATCCATCGCGTCTTTTTTAAGCAGCATTTGCCCGCAACGTCAGAAAGGCGACATATTCGATCAATTGTTACATTCCAATTTTTCAATCCAATGCTGCAATTTTTTTCCAATTTTTGTTCCGAACAAATACTGATTTTAATAATTCCAATCATAATCATTTTTTTTAGGTAACCACTAATTCCTAAAAGAAATACTTAAGTGATACAAGTGGCACACTCCGGCCAACACCGAGCGCATCAGACCTGTCTTACGACGTTCTGTATTTTGACGCAAGTGACGCAAAGTGTCTAGCCGTGACATGGCGCAGTTTGATAGTCGCGCGGGCAGCGGGAGCACATTGGTACCATAAGACCAGTCTCTTCCGGATCTAATTTTAGCTTTTTTAGGTTGCATATATATAAATATATATATATAGTAAGGCAAAATTAGGCAGATCCCAAGTGTCATGGGAGTCGATGTTATGCGAAGCATGCGGCGGTAAGGTGACTGGGTTGTAATTTTTTTCAGTTGAGCGAAACTTTACAAAATGATGCTGAAGATATGTACAAATGTTTAACGCACAGACATCTGTTGAACCGTCGCATATGTTTCATATAACCAGTTGCTTACAGCGACATAACGCTGCCAACAGAAACATCGGTATTGCAACACCAGCAGCGGTAAGGTGATATGTAGCGCTTGTGCTTGCAAGGATAGGTAGCCCTGAATAGTGCTATGTAAACCAATTACAGTGGATGACGCTTAAGTATACAAGTGACATTAACCCGACATGACTCCTTAATCACAGGAAGTACGTATGTAATACTTTTAAAATCAGATAGCCAGCACTGCAATTACAATTGACGTTTCACGAACATTATATACGCCTGCATAGGGTCTTTGTTAAAAGCAGTTTCGAGACCTGACGTGGCTTTGCGGTAGAATACTTGATTACCACGCAGAATGCTTGGGTTCGATTCCTGCTAGACTGCGATTTCTATTATTTGCATTCGTCGGGTCAACGCCGCCGATGTCAGTTTTTCTTGAACGCTCTCGCATTTAAACGAGCAATATTTGGCCTCACTGTTCCTGGGTAGATATAAATTGTCAAACAGCTGTGGCTCATACCCGTATATTGCGGCCCGACATTTACGGGTATGAGCCACATGTGTCGGGAGAAATGGAGTTTGACGACGTACGCGACGGTATTTTCGCGTTATTCAAGTCACGACCAGCGAGACATATTCGTCAAATATTCTTACCCTCCAATACTAAATTTTGGTCGGCCTCGAGTTAAGGAGGCGATCACGAGAGCACCCAGACGTAGGCGGCTAGATAGGTAGATATATAGATAGATAGATAGATAAGTAGATAGAAACGCTCAAAGTGCTTGCAGTACGCAAAGAAATGCTTCGCATTTAATAAAAGAGACGCAGAGACAGCACCCTTGCTGCGGGCCGGCTGTTCTTTATCTTCCTCGTTCTCTTTCTCGCAGTAGCTTAGCGCGCGCCGGCGCCTCAGTGGCGCTGCCATCCTTACACTCGGCCGCGACTGCGACGAAGTATGACCAGCTGCCGAAATCGTCTCTGGCGGGCGGCATTGACTGTGCCGCAGTGGAATGTCTTGTTTACGCCGCGACATGTCTTGCCGAGCTGCCGACCATTCTGGGGGGCGGCACTGGCTGTGTCGGGGTGGTCGCTGAAAGGTCTCCGTTGCGTTGTGGTCTAACGTGGCGAGCGGCACAAGACGACGCTAGCAGCTTACACTTTTTTTGCAACCTCAAAAGAAGCTTCCGCAATGCCGTGTCATCAGTACCCACTACTTTGGCGGCGCCGCACACAATTCGATGCTGTGTCTGCCGCAAAACTTCCTCTTCTTTGGTCGTCAGAGATCGACACTTGGATCGAAGTGGCATGTCATTGATGTCTACAGCCTTGCTGGTCCCTCCGGCCTCCATCTGAAAGACGTCGTTGAAATCGATGGGAATGCCCCTTCGAGCGCTTTCCGGTGCGCATCTCCGATATTCTGGAAGCGTCGACTGCGGAGTCATGGCTGTGACAACATCGCTGCGGAAGTCATCGATCAAGCCATCGGCGCACATGGGCTGTATTGGCAGGTCTCTTGTACCAGCAACTTGGCTGTCACCTGAAGAAGTGACGATTCTGACGGGCCCCATCTTGCTCCTGCCACAGTACGAAGAACTAGAACAAAGCTCTTCAATTTTCTGATTTAACTGCTGCGACGTGCCTCGACCACGATAGATCTCTGTCTATGATTACCCCAAGGAACCTGTGGTGCGTTACAGCAGGTATCGGTATTCCATTAGTAAATATCGGGTATCTTGACATAGGTTTGCGCGTGAATGCAAGCACTGCGCATTTGTCAATTGAGAGAGTGAGCCCCTGACGTCGTACATATTTGGCTGTGATCGTCACCGCATGCTGTAGCCGAGCACGCAATTGCGGACGAGTAGTTCCGGATGCCCGATATGCATATGTCATCCGCGTACGCACTGACTTTCACCGTGCTGGGAAGCTCGGCAGCTAGTCCGATCATCGTAACGTTGAATATAATCGGGCTGAGAACTCTCCCCTTGGGGAACACCGCGGTGAACATTATATCGACCGATGTCTCCGTCGTATGTCGTCATGTAAATTGTACGGCCACTAAGGTAACTAACGATCCATGCATACAGACGTCCGCCGATGTCTAAATCTTCCAGTGCGTCAAGGATCGCGTAATGCAGCACATTATCGTAAGCGCCCTTAATGTCTAGGAAGATGGCCCCCCACAAGCCTGCGCCGGCCTCTTTCCTCTTCAACGTTGGCGATCAAGTCGACCACACCGTCAATGGCTGATCGACCTCTTCTAAAGCCATTCATAAATGCAGGAAAGGAATTATTGCTCTCGAGAAGCCACTCTAATCTTGAAAGTACCATCCTTTCCATTACTTTCCCGACGTAACTGGCTAAGGCGATTGGTCTATAGGAGGAAAGTGCATGAGGACACTTCCCCGGTTTAAGCAGCGCAATAATGCGACTACATTTCCAATTAGCTGGTACATTTCCCGACTCCCACGAGGTGTTATAGTGGGACAACAGGATACGCCATGCTTCTGTTCCAAGGTGGTGGAGGGCAGCATACGTGATTCCGTTGGGTCCTGGTGCTGATGAGCGTCGGGAAACGGAAATCGCAGCGTCGAGCTCATGCATTGTGACATCGAGGCGCTCATCAGATGATGGGGGCGCAATGGTGGTAAGAGGCTCAGTGGTAGTAAGAACATCAGCGGTGGCCACGATGAGGTTACAGTAGTCACTGGCTACCTCAATTTCTCTCCGGCCTTGGTGCAAAGCCACCGCTCGGAATGATTGACTTTGTTGTGGTGTTGTCTGTAGACTTCGTACTACCCGCCAGATCTTAGAGGTTGCCTTGGGTCTAGATATCCGCAGAATGTCCTCCACCGGTGCCTGTCAAGCTTGTCAAGATGCCGAAGAACGTGTCGTTGAGCTCGGCGACAGGCTGTCAGGTCTAATGGGGATTTGGTTCTTCTGTGTCGTCGTTCTGCGCGACGACAGGATTGCACGAAGGGCCTCGTAGAGGGCGTCTGTTGCTGATCTCTGCATTGGCAGGTTAACCTGTCTGGTTGTGTCACACAGAGAAGAAGCAATGATGTCCTCTATCTGGGATGGTACAGTCGTGTCCTGGCAGCCGGCCTTGACAGATTCCTTGAACAATGTCCAGTCTGTTTGACGGACGTAGCGTGAGGCTGAGCGGCGAAACCACCTAAGGTGAACGTAGGTTGGAAGGTGATCACTACCACGAGTCTCCAAATCCGTGCACCAACATGCCGAAGAGATAAGGCCCCTGGACACAAACGTAAGGTCGAGGCAGCTGCTGTAAGAAGTACCACGAATAAATGTAGGTGAACCGTCGTTGAGCACCCTTAGTCCATGATTGCACATAAAGTTGGCCAAATCTCTGCCACGACTGTTCATTGCAGTGCTACCCCAGAGGGGGGTGATGTGCGTTAAAGTCCCCAATCACAACGTGTGGGCTTTGTGCGGCTTGCAGCACGGTTCTCAGGTAGGAGCAGTCGACCTTCGCACTTGGGTGGATGTATCCTCCTATTACTGAGAATGTCCGCCTCTTATGGGTTATAGTCAGGCTCACGTAATCATTGCTAGCATTCGACACAGTGTCGTGTCTCACGTACGCCAAATTGCGGCGTACACAAACTAGAACTTTGCTTGTACGATGATCGCTGCGAGACCAAATCTCGATATACCCAGAGATACGAAAAGTCGAATCCATGTTTGGCTCGCAGATAACAATAATTGGAAATTGGTACTTTGCTTGTACGATGATCGCTGCGAGACCAAATCTCGATATACCCAGAGATACGAAAAGTCGAATCCATGTTTGGCTCGCAGATAACAATAATTGGAAATTGGTACTTAAAAACCCAATGTCTTAAATACGACTGTCGGCCAACGTAGACCTCTACCATTCCATTGCATAACAAGCGACTGGTGCATACGTTCTTCGAACGTCAACGCCATATTCCCTTATTGAATAACCAGTAGAAGTGGCTCTAAAACCTCCAGTAGCTGTACAGCAGCCTTTGCAGCGGGAGTGTTTAGGCCGCGAAGGATCTTGCGCATCGAACCAATCAAATTTTTAAGCATTGACGTGACGTCTGCATTATCCATCTTTCCGTCTTCATTGTGGGCAGCAGCACTATGCGATGAGGGCGTACACGTGGCTTTTGATGGTAGCGAAGGCCATTGAGTCTCCGACGTGTTCAGAGCTAACGATTCGTTGCCCTGCGCTTGAGTGGACTGTGATGCCACTGAAGCATGTGTGTCGTCCTTACTGGCCTGCAAAATCAGGCGTGGTGAAGGCCGGGCATTGTCCGTCGATTCTTCTACGCGTTGAGCACTTTTGCTCTGAAACATACGAGCACGCAACAAAAACCACAACAAAAACGCAACAAATCTTAATGCGAGTTTTCGCACTCCAGGTTTTGTTTACTCAAAACAGCAGCGCCGAATCTCGGAAGTCTCGCAAACACATTTTCGATCGTCCGTCCGTGTGCATGCTAAGCGCACAAACCAATGTCGCGAACACACACATAACGTCAAGCAGAAAACGTAACCATGTGTTGTTTTAAAAAAACAGACCCCACAGAAGCGGTAATGAAACGGGAGTGAGAGATGGTGACGCACTGCACAATTAACTGGGCATGTCTACGGTGTTAGTGCGGGCATGGAATTACGCGAACCTCGACGCATACTCATAGTGAGAGTACTAGACTCTTACCTCGCAAATCCGAGTCGAAAATGTCGGCGTCAAGTTCTCACTTCCGATTCTATACAACCACGTCTTTTATCGCAGCACGTTGCGATTAACGGACGGTATCATGTTGAGCTTTTGGCCGTCACTACACTTGTTCTGGCATCAGTAGGCGTAACAGCCGCCCATGGCAACCAAACAGCGACGTCAGTCTTGGGTGAAAAGTATTTCACAGCACAACGCGCACGGAAAGGCAAGTGCGTATCCGAAGAACAGATGCGCTGAACACCAGCAAGTCCGCGCTTCGAGAGCAAAGATGGTAGTCGAGAGCGACTGTAAACAAACAAACGCTGCTTGCGGTCCCACGTGACGGCATCTGGCCAATACTGACGCGGCGTCAGCCTGGGAGAGGTCGGAGGAGGGAGAAAAGAGAGGAGGCGCGCTTTTCTCCACATATGTCGCTACTTTACGAAGTTCCAGGGGCTTTAAAGCAGCTCCTCCTATATTTGATCAATGCCAGGCAGATGCGGCCGATTCAACATAGAGGAGGCGCTGTCTGAGGGAAGGCAAAACAGCATTACGGCCGGCAGTACACTATCGTCTTTCGAGATTTGCAGCGAAGCACGCAGATACATGGCCAATTTTTTTTACCCTACTTGTATGCAATAGTGAAGTCATATTCTGGCAACCGATGAATCCAGCGACCAAGGCGGCCAGACAAATTCTTGAGCGTCGAGAGCCAGCACAAGGCGTGATGGTCCGTAAGCACAGTAAAGTGGCAGCCGTGAAGCTGAGGACGCCATTCTGTACAGACCAAACAACGGCTAGGTACTCCCGCGCGGTGATGGTATAATTCTTTTCGGCGTTTGTCAGTACACGGCTTGCATAGGAGATGACCCTCACACGTGAATATTCGTCTCGCTGTAGGAGAATACCGCCAATCAGGGTTGCCGTTGGTGGCTACTTTGAGCCAAATTGGCTACTTTTCGACCCCGTCTGGCCACAAAAATTTGCTGTTGGCGCCATGGCTATTTTCTGGCTACTTTTAAAGTGCTTGATTTGGCGCATTAAAGGGGCCCTGCAACACTTTTTCAGCATGATCAGAAAACGCTGCCGATCGGTAGTCCAGGCTCTCGAGAACACGCAAGCCAAATATTATAGCGCAGCACGCAGCGTGGAATTCACAATAAATTCTCAAAGTCGGCTAAAAAATTGCTTTCTCTTCTCTCGACAAATGACTTTGCGTACTCAAAAATCACTCGTCACCGCCATTGTATCAGCCATTGGACTGATTTGAGCATGGCGCGCTCGGTAGTTACAGAGGCCGCCGCGGGAGGCCATGACTTTTCGACGCGTGCGCGAGATCGCAATGAAAACTCGCATATTCGAAGAAAAAAAAAACAGAAAAAGGGCGCAGGGTCACGAGGCGCACGTGACGTATTTTCTTTCCCCGTGCCATCCCTCCCTGCTTAGCTTCCAGCGCTTTCGTTGGGACGAGAGAAGAAATAATGCAATTGCAGCGCGCGAGAAATCTTTGTAACTCCACTCGTACTGGACGGATTCCAAAAATTTTTTGCGGCGGTTAATTCGTGAAGCAATAAGCTCCTTTGGTGATTCCATTCCATGAATACTTGGAAAAGTGTTGCAGGGCCCCTTTAAGTAGCCATTTTTTACTCATTTTTTCCAGACAAAACACACTGTTTTTGAGCTTTTCTCTCGCTTCAGCGGATGCGTACGGTCGTCCTCCACCCACCAGTAGACTGGTGCGCATTGATGCACCCTTACGCTACGCTTAGCGCGTCTCCAAATACGGTGTGGCGAAGTTGCGTGCATGGTGATGAAAACGTGGCCGCTCGGTGCTCAAGCTTCCCGCCATCTATTGTGATGCTACGCGCAAGTTTTACGAATAAGTTCTGATACGCAGTGCGTGTTCTCGTGTAAACGTGGGAAAACAGACACCTTGCAACAAAATTTAGCTGACCTGTTTAACTACAACCAGAATTTGGTCCGCAGCTTCAACGAAATTGTGTTTCAACTTTACATGTTCCTTCTGACTTGCTGGCTAGAATATTCTAATATAACTTTGTGTCTGGCAAGAACTCATATTTCCTACATAAAATATATGCACACGTAATGAATTTACCATAATTCGTTCACTTAATTTATTTCCAACTTATCGGTGGCGTTCTATGCTCTTACTTATTCAAAATGGTATTATTTATTTATCAGTACTAAAGAATCTGCTCATAATACCACTTCTGTTCCACTTGGCTACAAATTTGGCGATAATTTATTAAATGGCATGGTTACTGTTGGCTACTTTTGGCTTGAGTTCTGGCTCCTTTTCCATGTCCACCCAACGGCAACCCTGCCGCCAATGCCTTGAGAACTGGCGTCCGTATGCAGGAGCGTGGGTGCGTTTTCATCGAAATGGAAAATGACTGGTTCGGATATGAGGGCACGTTTGAGATGGTCGAACGCCGATTCACATTCGGCAGACCACACAAAGGGCACGTTTGATCCGAGCAACTTGTGCAATGGCGGAGCGATTGAGGCGAAATCTCGAATGAATCGGCGAAAATAGTATGCGAGGCCGACAAAACTGCGCAAATCTCTTTGGCCTTTTTTCAGGACGCGGGAAGTGTAGGACAGCAGAGACCTTGTCAGGATCAGGACGAATTCCGTCCTTGCTCATAACGTGGCCTATTTTCAACTAATGGAGGTGTTTCGAATGAAATTATGAGCAAAACTCGCGTACAAATGAAAACCAAAAATGGGGACACACGTCGCGAAGTTACAAATTCGTACTTACGGAGCCATCTTTTGCTCTATTTATTGTTCTAGTACCAGTTCGAAATAGAACCTTACTGCGTATGTTGTTTCGTGATCATATATAAGTAAAGAATTCTTTGATAATTTATCACTCTAGTTTCGTGACAAATTTATCTACCTGGATATTCCAGTAACAAAAATTTCAGAGGGTCCCTTATGTATTCGTCTAAGCCAACTCGAAGGTAAAAGCCATCTTCTTTTTTTTTTTCATTCAATTATTGATTCCCCTCTTCCCTCCTCTCCAAACCTTCTTGCCACCAAACGTGACTCAAGAACCGGAGCCATTGGAAGCTTTCTGCGCCTTACCCAGTATTGCAGTGTCTTGACGACCTCTAATGACCTGCCATCCTATCGCTTTTTTCTTTCGAAAATTCGTGTGGTTAGATTTGTAGCTAGGCATTAGCAGTAGTAGTAGTAGTAGTAGTAGTATTGGATTTAAGTCGATGAAAGACGCATATTCATTCAATCCGTTTGCAAAGCACGGTGTTCTGTAAGATTTCACCTTCATCTAGACCCCTCTTAGGTGGGCAACTATACCGCGTCTTTCAGGTCGGTAACCGAGCATCGTAACCACTGAGTCATCGCGGCGGGTGGCCTGTGTCTCAGGCTACTGGCATTTGTCGTAAGGTTTAACACCGAAACTCTCCCTTAAAATTCACGTGTTTTGCACGACTCACATTTTATATTACCTATTTCTAAGTCTGGTGGTTAGCTTGAGCCTCTCGGTACTTTTGTCTGCAGGTGAACACGCACCCTGCACCCGCGATGAGCGTACACCCATCGGCAAAATAAGTCGAGACGCGCGGACGGCGACCGCAATCAGACAAAAGTGCATCGCCGCGCCGTCTGACGTTGAGCGTCGGGTTTCGAGATATCGCACTGCGCGTGTGCATCCTTTCACATTCGCAGCTTTGTATTTTTATAGCAATTATATGGACAGTTTCGACGGGTTTGTGCCGTCGCCGTCGCCGTTGCCGTTGCCGTCATGTCGGGTATGAAGTCCAAATTGATAAGAACCCCCCTGCGCATCGTACGTTCTGCCAGCGGGTAATGGCGGGCGAGCGGGAGCGGTTAACGCGGCTGAAGCGGCGATCAAACGAGCCGGTATCTCCGTCACTCCGAGGCGCATGCGATAAGATCCCCCCAATTGTTCAACCGGCCCCGCTCGTCGTTCGCGAGCGGAAAAAGACGCGAGGGGGGGGGGGGTGTGTTTCTCTCGAGCGACCTTCGATTTTACGACCGCGGTCGTCGCGGGCGCGCGCGTTATCTCCCCTTCTCGGCGGCCGACAGCGGGGGGCCGGTATACCCTTCTACGTGCTGCGCTCTCAATGCGAAGAATGTGGTGAGTCCCTGGAGCGGCCGCATTCTCGAAAGCGTTTTCTAGAGTTGCGCGAGATCGGATCCAAAAGACTTAGCTGCCAGCCTCACTTCATATAACATTACAATTTGTTGCTATCGCATTCATTGCTTCACCCTTGCGGTAAAACTGTGACATTTTTTTACTCGCCTGCAAAAGGCTCGCTGATTACAGGTGGCGTTATGCCGTAGGGGCCGCTTTCTTTGTTCGATTTGTCGTGCGCTCCGTTCGACGGGGACACGCTGGCGGTGAAGGGTACGGCACTTGTTTTACCTTTACCAGACAGATAGCACGGAGCAGCCAGACCTTCTAATCAGATTAATGAAATCGAAAAGTATGTTTTTCGGCTCAATGCCGGTTCAATTTCGGTGCCCTCGTTTGTAATTTCAGTACCCCCCGGTACGTTTTCATCAAAAAGAACATGTACAGAGGGCAACTAATGCAGTATGTAGGAACACTTTGACACTGAAACAAAGCAAGTCACCTTTAATCGGGAAAAGCTATTAGCGTAGGCTTCACGCCAACCGTACCCACGTGGAATGGAGCGCGTGACGGATTGGTAAAAGCGCCGCTACCGCAAAACGCTACACGTATTCAACGAGTACGCTGCAAGCCTGTAAACAGACGTGACTGCGAGCGTGAAAAGACGCGCACGCGCATTGCGATGTATTCGACACCAGTAGCTCAACGTCAGACGACACGATGATGCAGTTTTATCTGATTATGGTCGCTGCTCGCGCGTCCCGACTTATTTTGCCCACAGGTGTACATTATCGTGTTATCCCACACCGCAGCTTCGTGTTACTGCTTTTTCATCAGAGTCGGGGACAGCTTCGGTGGATAAGCCTCATTTTGGCCAGAAAAGCGAAGGCCCATCTAGTGCCCTGCTCTTGTTTGTAAAAGTTCTGTGATCCTTCGCAAGCTTTTTCGATATGCGTCATATTTTATTCGACGAAACTATCAGGGTAGGCAAACTTCACTATGACGAAGCCTGTATGCATACTGTTCAAGATGGAACCACGGATGCTCGTTCAGAAATCGCCGGCCTCCGCGTTACTGAAGTTAAGATAGAATCTTTCTAAGAGCACCCTGTTGACTGCAAGTTTCACCCTATTCTTTCAATTCCCTCTGCCACCTGCTGGACAGTCGGTGTTATAGTTCAATTTTTTGATTGAGCAGTGCTACAGGGAAAACAACTTCACGAGTTGAAGGCCAGAAAGTTGTGTGGGCAAATGAGAATGAGGGTGCAGGGATAACGTGTGGGGCAGCAGCAAGCTCAGAACCGGGTCAACTGGCTAAAAATGGGAGAAAAATTTGTCCTGCAGTGCGTGTAGTCAGGCTGATAATGATGATGTCGACAACGCTAGTGATGATGGTGATGTGATGCTTAAGGAAGGTCTATGGTCAATGAAATACAACGCTATGGAAAATTGGCAGACAGTTCGCGTATGGAGCCTGTATCGCTTTTTGGCACTTTAGTATCGTATGGCTACGTTGCTTCCACATGTTTTTGTTGCTAATTATTTTGGGTGAAAGAAATCATACACCACAACATACGATTAATTGGTGCGAAATATTTGACTGCCGAGACAGCCACACGCAGATACACTAGCTAACACGCCGAATAAAAAGACCAGCAAGAGAAAATGATTGTTCTCATATTAATAAAAGTCACGGTTTCGTCACAAGGCGAAGGAATGAATGAGATAGCAACAAATTGTAATGTCAAGCGACGAATGGCAAGCAGGTGGAAACGTGCAGCGCGCTGCTCACGCACACATGACGCACGAAAACAACAAGAGCGAACTAACAACGTTCACAGCTCGACACTTAGCGCGCTGCTCAAACAAAAATGACGCACGAAACGAATTCACAAACACAGACGAGCGCGATCTAAGGAGTGTCATAGTTGTTACTGAGCTGTGTTTGAAAAGCGTGCTCTTTTCGCAAACGGGAGGACTGCAGCGAGCGAAGTGACCTTCGCGCGCTCGGTAACTAAAACGCGAATCCTTCCGGCGAAAGCCTAAGGCGTACGATTCTCCCCCCACCGCGAGATAAGCGCGCGCGATCACGGGCGTCTACCCCCCACGGTGCAAAGTGTTCACGTGGAACATGAGCGCATGAGCGCGCGCGTCGCGACGAGCGGGGCGCCGAGCTAAAGCCCAGCCGAGCGCGCTGTTTGCGCCATCTCGCTGGTAATACTGAAAACACGCTGTATATAAATAGCTCGCCGTTTGAACGGCGTAGGACGTGCGCTTTCGTAGCTCAGCGGTTAGCGCCGCGCGGCAGAGCGAGAGGTCCCTTGTTCGATGCCGGGCGTCGGAAACGTTTTTCTGAATTACTTTTCTTTGTGGCTTTTATATATATAATAGATACATATACATATACGGTACATGACGGTGGTGGCGACGGCGACGGCGAAAACCAGCCGAGAGTGTCCATATAATTGCTATCGCAAAAAAAATTAATCTTCGATATTTTCAATATCACCACCGTTACCGCGAGATGACGTTTTGTACGCGAAAAAACGCGGGTGGCGACGCCATCTAGAAATTTTCTCACCGAAGCCATCATGTATTTTGGCCATGCTTGGATAAGTTCTACGTAGCTTGTAATCAATAAAAATGAAGTGGATTGTCCTCTGAGAAAGCCATGCATTAACATACAGGTTTCAGTAAATTCCGTTCAGCCACTGTCGCCAAAATGCAAAAAAAAATAGAGATTGAAATTTGTAACGGCACGCGAGATGCTTTCGGTGCGAAATTAAAAAAAACAGGAACTTTAACCCTATTATCATTGTGTCATAATAATCTTTCCATGGTGAAATTACCGAGCCCAGGGCACACTGTATCCTAATGTTAAATTTTAGTGCCCGTTTGACCTTCAGCAGACCATCCACTATTTTCTGTTTGACGTGAGTGACAGTGTTATGGAATAAGGTTCGGGGGAGCATGTGTCAGAGACTCTTCCAAGGGCAACCAAGAAGAGGACACCACGGCACGGCACACAAACATATATTCGAACACAAAAAGGCACAAACAACACAAATTCAGAACACAGCAAAGAGAATGAATACGCAAAGCGTCTTTCGAAAACAGTTCAATGAAACGCCAAGCTCACGCGTTGGAGATCGACGGAGCAGCCACGGCGGCGTTGATGCTGTCGGAAGAGAAGGGCCAGGCGGGTTATCGCAGGTTCTGCGTAAGCTGAGCGCCGGGGCAAAAGACGTGTCGTTTCGAGGTCCCTCGGGCGTTGACGCTCGACCGGGCCCTCCGACAATGTTGGCCTCCCGAACGCTGACGTCCGACCAGGCCAACGCGTCCTCTTCGCTCCAGCTTCAGGCACCTTCTCATCGGCCGACGTGGCCTGTTCTATTTCTTCCTCTTTTGCTCGCGCCACTCGTGCACGTGCAGTAGGGCGTCCTCAGTGACTTGCCAAAGGTTGTGACTGCCGTGCGCGTGCTGGCGCGTTTCTGCCGCCGTAACGTCGTCGTCGTTCGGGCGTCGTGTACTCCATGACAGACAGTCTGTTCTTTAAAAAAAAATCACGGCGTATCCACGGAGTGAATGATGATGAGTGGGCGAAGCTCCGGAGATTCATCGGTAAACCGTGAATCTTCCGTGAATTTTCGTCCAGTACATCATCAAAGACGTGACAAACACTGTGTGTATATATACAAGAAATTTTATTTATTCGTAAATGGTAGCTCGACGTGGCTTCCGGTCCCCCTTCATTATTTATTTATTTCCAGAATACTGTCAACCCTCTTTGAGGGTTATTACAGGAGTGGAAAAGATACAAACATTATACAAGCAAGGTAATGCAGTGGCAATACAAGAAGAGTACATAAGAATAAAACGCACACAAGAGTAATGACACCATCACGAGCAAGCGTCGCGATCATGGAAATCACTAATTTATACAACATAAAAGCATAGCAATACATTGCCTACAAAACCAAAAGATGAAGAGGATAAAATAAAACGTTAGAGTGTAGATGCTTTTAACCCGTACGCAAGTAGGTTAGCACATAGAACTCGGGAGCACCGACATGAGCTTTTCAACACTTTCTAGAAATTTTTGAAATGTTGGCTGTGCTACAGTAGCTGAATCAAGCGCATTCCGTTCTCTTATTACGCGAGGGAAAAATGAAAAACAGAAGGTATTGTTATGGCAGAAATAATTCTTTGAAAATCAGGTCGTGTTTTTGGCGCACTTTCCCATTTTTCTTTTATAACAGCGAAGGCGGAGGCATTAGTTTTTAAAGTGGCCGTTCAACAATTGGTAAAAAAAACTTTAACCGATGTATTTTTGCTCTATCGCGGAGCGTAGGTAGTTCTGCTCGCTGCAGAAGCTCGGAAGGGGAATCCGTTCGCTCATAGCGGTTAAAGATGAATCTTACCGCCTTGCGCTGTACGCTCTCGAGCATAGCTATGTCAGTATTTGTTGAAGGAAACCACACTATAGTCGCATATTCCAGCATCGGTCTTATGAAAGTAATGTAAGAGAAGCGCTTCGTATCTGTGGTAGCGTAGCGTAGCGCCCGTTTTAGAAAAAACAACTTGTGCATTGCCTTTTTCCGTCACCTGATGTACATGCGCAGTCCACTTGAGGTCAGATGATATTAAAAGCCCTAAATATTTATAATGAGTTGCTGTGCGAAGGGTGACACCATTAAGTGAGTATGGAAATAATAGTTTGATTTTCTTTCTGCTTATGTTCATCACGACCGTTTTTTTTTTCAGAATTAATAACCATCTGCCAGTCTTGGCACCACTGGGCTACGTTGTTTAGGGAATTGTTAAGGGCAACCTGATCGCCAATGTCTTTGACTTCACTGTAAATCATGCAGTCATCTGCAAACAGTTCAATTTTAACGTTTACTGATTCAACAATGTCATCTATGAATAACAGGAACAAGAGCGGAGCGAGAACAGATCCCTGCGGAACGCCCGAAAGGACTTTAACAGTGTCAGAATTCTGTCCATTAGGCTATAGTGCACGAACTGGTAGCGATCTGAAAGGCAATCCCTAATCCATTCCAACTATTGGACCATTGCCTAGTTTTTCTATGAGTTAAGTGATGAGTTTAGAGTGGGAACACGCGGTCGAATGCCTTAGAGAAGTCTAAAAAAATTACATCGATTTGCGATTGTTCGTTTATTGCCAGCCCAAAGTCGTGTATAGCCTCTGCGAGCTGAGTGACAGTAGATAGGCCCACTTCTGAACCCATGCTGAGAAAGAGAGATGAGGTTGTTTTCTTCTACATAGTTAGTTATTAATTTTAAGATAATGTGCTCGAGAATTTCGCAACTAGTGCAAGTTAAAGAAATTGGCCGGTTAGTTGGATGGGACAGATGTATCACCGGATTTGTGCACTGGCACGACTTTCGCGATTTTCCAGTCCGCCGGAAGACGGCAATCGCTAATTGACTTTGTAAATATGAGATGGGGGGTACCTGCTAATGGGTTCAGCATAGCGTTTAAGGAAGGTGTTTGGTATTTCATCTGAGCCACTACTTTTCTTTTCATCAAGGTCTAAGAGCAGTGAAAAAATGCCAGAAGCTGTCATATTCAACGATGGAAGTGATCTGCCTTGGCCAACGTGACGGGAACTCGGTGTGATCTTTCGGAGGTTATCAGTGCTAAAAACCTGAATGAAAATACGAGTTGAAAATTATTCGCCTTTTTATCTTGCCCTCTTCAGCTGGAAACACGGATAGTGTCGTCCGTTTCACGCTTATGTAGTGCCAAAATTTATCGGGTGCGCTTTTGATAAACTTTTGCAGGGTGTGTCCATAAAAGTGCCGTTTTGCGTCTCGTAACTTTCCTTTTAAGGTCGATGTTAGCGTTGCTATTTGTGAGCTAGCGCTTCCCTAGCGTTTTTTTTAGTCTTCCTTAAACGCTTGATTTTGCGCTTAAGGCGAATTATGTCGCGGGTAACCCATGGGTTGTGCTTTCTTGTAACCTGTTTTCGTTTGGGAATAAAGTTAGATATACAATGCATGATATGATGCTTAAACTGTGCCCCCACACTTCATCTATGCTCGCGTCATTATCTGCACATAGCTCAGAAAACTCGGGATACTCGTGGGACAGGTAGGTCATTATTGCCGCATCATTAGCTTTATTAAAGGAGAGCACATATTTTACTGAGCCAGATTGCCGTATTGGAGTTGCTAAAGGCAAAGTACACAGAACTATTCTATGATCCCATATGCCGTCAACTGTTTCAACACTTGCGCTGTCGGTGGAAAAGTGATCACTTACAAATACAAGGTCTAACACTGAGTGCGACTCTCCTTGCATTCGTGTACTTTCAACAACAAGCTGAGTTAGATTAAAAGTAAATAAGAAGACGATGACTATATTGTTCCGACAGAGGACCTGGACTTAATGAGGACCAATTTACATCAGGAAGGTTGAAGTCACCCGCCATGATAATACTGCCACCGAGCGTATGCAAATTCATGTAATCCAGGAGGGGATTTAGGTACGTCGCGTCGGCATTCGGGGGCCGGTAAACGGCGCCAACGTACATGGAGCCGTCGTTCAGTAGAATCTTACACCAAATTGCTTCGACACCATTCACCACCGGCATGACCGCGTAAGCGATTCCCTGCCTCAAAACAATTGCTACTCCTCCGCCTCTAGTGTCCCTATCTTTTGCGGACAATTGTGTAACTCGGTGGCACGATTTCATGGTCACATATATTTGAATATAGCCACGTTTCACTCACAGTAACAATATCAGGTTCTAGAGCCAATAAAACAGCTTCAAATTGTTCTACCTTATTCGCAAGACTTCGCGCGTTAACATTTAGAAGGGTTATGGGCGTTGTCGTCCAGAAGACTGCGCCGTTGATAGGTTGCTCTTCCTTTTTTTTTACTTCTTCGATATTTTTACTGCCTTCATCCCAGGTAAAAAGACGACTGTTTATCTGAACTTTGTCAAAAATAAGCCTTACCCTTTCCCGTCTATCACGGTTTTCTTTCGTCGCAATCCACAGTTTTATTCTGGTTTCACGCACGATAAACGAGTAATCCTCGCTTATTGAATAACCGCTCCCTTTCAGTTTGGAACAAGACTGGAGTATTTTAACTTTGTCGCGATAATCAAGCAACTTTAAGAATTATTGGCCTGTTTTTTGGTTCGCCTTCTCTAGTTCTACCAAGTCGGTGGATACGTTCAATACCTGCAGTCTTTACGTCTAGTGTATCTTCAAATATTTTCTTTGATACGAAGTTATGAAGCTTTTGAAAGGACTCGTTTTGTTGTTCCTCAACTCCGTACACAATCAGGTTTGACCTCCGACTTCTAATCTCTAGTTCTTTGATTTTCCTGTTCATGCCTTTGATGTTGTTTTCGAGTTCCGCTATTCGCTTTACGCAGTCAGAAACCTGCTTTTCCAGTCCACTAATTTTTTAGGGGCGAAGCTCCTTATGCCGTGGGTCGTGCGTCCCACGTTTGTAGTAGCCACCTGCGTGATGACGATGACGCTGCCATCACGGCACACCACATGGAATGTGGTGTGCCGTGATGACGATGACGATCGCGATGCCATAGAACACATGGCATCGCGATATGGTCTCACATGCACATCGTTACTGCGTAACCAGCGCACAGGGAGATACTGCGTAACCAGCAGTATCTCCCTGTGTGATGACGATGACGCTGCCATCACGGCACACCACATGGAATGTACCCACTATGCGTCATAACGATGACGCTGATATGCTGTGAGGACGCGGATATGCTGTGATTTTTTTCAAGTTTCTTATCGATTGCAGTTAGTTTCTGATTTGTGACAGATTTTTCTTTCTTGATTTCCTTTATGTCGTCCGCGATTGCCTTTAGTTGTTTTGACCAATCGCCCTCTGTAGGCCCTGGATTAGTTTCTACGTCGCCACTAAGTAACAACAGGAAGCGCAGAGAATTAGTCACGTTAGTAAGCACTTCGCAAATTGACTATGGGCATGGCAGCAAGAATAAGCAAACGTTATTGCTTCGGTAACACTTTCCGTATCGTTTGCTCACCTGTACGAAAAACATGATCGGGTTTGAAGACCGCATCATGGCATCGCCGCGATTATAACGGCTTTATGGTCGGTGATGTGGAGGGATAGGGGTTCTTATATGGCTCCGTAGAGGATTCCTAGAGGGGAGAGAGGGAGTGAGCGTAGGAGAGGAGAGAGAGGAGGAGAGGACGCACATGCGCTGTGGGGATGTGGAACGCGGACGCTGCTCCGTAGAGCAGAGGATTCCTAGAGGAGAGAAAGGGGGGTGAGCGTAGAAGAGGAGAGAGATGGGGACGCGCGTGCCGCAACGTAGAGTGGAGGATTGCTAGAGGAGAGAGAGGGGACGCGCGCGCCGCTCCGTAGAGTAGAGGATTGCTAGAGGAGAGAAAGGGGGGTGAGCGTTGGAGAGGAGAGAGAGGTGGAGGGGACGCGCATGCTCTGGAGGGGTGTAGGACGCGGGCGCCGCTCCGTACAGTAGAGGGTTCCTAGAGGAGATAAAGGGGTCAGCGTTGGAGAGGAGAGAGAGGGGGGAGGGGGACGCGCATGCGCTGTGGGGTTGTGGGACACGGGAAGGAGAGATGGACTAAGCCCCCGCAAACACATCCAAGCAAGATCAAGGAATGGAGTCAACCTGGGCGACAGACACCACCTGCCTAGCCATTGCTAAGCTGCCCCTCTATGCTCTCAGCCATGACTCTAGTGACTGTAGTGGTGGTTGACGGCCTTATTGTACTACAGTGTTCTGCTTGACATAGATGGCCACACCACCCGCGGGACGCTCTGCTTCCTCGGTGCACACGATGGGAACTAGAGGTGGTCTGGAACGCGCTTATTCTTCATGGTCATCAGCGTCATCGTCATCGTTATCACGGTGGCTACGACAGACAGCGGCGGACTAGCCTATGCCCATAGGAGCTTCGCCCCTAAAAAATCGGCAGGCCTGCGCAAAATACGCTGCACTGTCACAGCGAAAGCTCGAAGAGCGGTCTTTCTAGAGCCCGTTGTAGACTCTGTTGGGACAACTAGTACTAATACTCTCTTAGGACAACTAGTACACATGCAAGGTACCCACCACGCCCTAAATCGTCGTAACATTCATAAAGGAGAAAAGCATCTGCTATGTCATTATGCGTCATTCTGCGGAGTATCGTGGTGCCTGCTACACATCTGAAAGGCATTATGTGCACTTTGTTTGTGCTGTGGCTGATGACGATGAATTATGGCTGAGCCTTTTGTAATGTGTTGTATGGAGTCAACGACTTACTCTTTGCACGACTCGCATTTTGTGACGCCTGGTTGTAATTTCATCTACTACTACGCAATATTACATATGTTAGCGCCATTTCTTGCCCGATATGACACTTGTAGAGGGCGTTTTCGCAAAGCAGTTTCAGCGTGGTTCTGTGGTGGAATACGCGGCTGCCACGCAGAGGGTCCGGTTTCAAATCCTGTCCGTTCTTACAAATTTTTTCTCAATTTTTTTTCTTCTTTCGTGCGAGAGTGGTTACGGACACCGGTGGCAGCTGCAGCGGTAGCGGGCAACTACGGCGCCTAAATCGGCTCTTGTTGTGATGCCATAACAGGCTTTCCTCTAATATATTTAATGTTCCAAACACCGTAATTGTCACCAGAGTCATGGCCGAGAGCACAAAGTGGCTGCCTACCAATGCCGAGGTCGGCAGCGACGGGAACAAAGAATAACCCGCACCACCAGTGGTATCTGGCCCCCACGTTGACGCCATCGTTTGATCTTGAAAAGCGAGGTTACGGGCGTGGAAACATTCCCTCTGTTAGAGGTGCTCATGCTTTGTTGATCATAGTAAGGGTGGCCGAAGTTCCTGGAAATTGTTTTCTCGTTTCATTTTTTTTCTTACTTCCCGCGAAAGTGGTTATGGACACCAGCGGCGGCGGCGGCTGACAACTACCTCACTGCCACTGCCGTTGTGATCTTATAAGATCTTTCGCTGTAATTGCCAGACTATTGCCGGATTGTTTGCTGTAGTGACTGTACATAATATCAGAATACTCATTAGATCGCCCCAATTTTCCTTCCGAAACATTTGGGCCTAGCAGTTCGCAATGAAGGTGTCATTTGCGCGATAATGTTGAAAAGCTAGCAATGAATTAAACAGTAAATAATACTTGTGCTTAACACTTTTCAATGAAAATTTTCATCAGTAATATGTTGAAATGCTATTAAATGAGAATTATACCCAGATATTTTTTGCAGATAAATTGCAATAAAAATGTTCATATTGCAATAAAACCAAAGTATGTTTCAGGAATTTTTTGTTAATAATATTTCTGTAGTGCAGTTCACCAAAGAAATGCCATTGACGCACATAGCTTGAAACACTTCTGAGAACACATTAGTCAGCAGCATTTCTGTTGAGCAGTCAGCACTTAAATCATCACTGACGCAGTTGCGTCGAAATGCCACTGAAGAATGAGCTTGTCATTAGTACTCCACTGAACAGTTTTCATCAAAGAACTCATTGTTGCATTTAGGTAGAAAAATCATTGATGAATTATTTTTTCGGGAATATTTTCAATGGGCGGTTGTCGACGAAAATGTTATTGACGTGGTTATGTTCAAATATTATTGAAAAATTATTTCGTCAGAAGCATTTCTGTTGTACGGCTCTTAGTTCCCGGAACAGCATTCATGCTATCAGTTTATACAGCGAAATTGTGTGTAACTAGCTGAAAGTCAAATTCATCTATTCAATCTACGCGAGAGCTCCTAGCGTGTATATGCCACATGAATCGGGGAAGCCCTCTGATTCATCACCGGTCCATTGAAAGTGATCAAATCTTCCGCGGGAAAAAATGCCATATGCCACAAAATATATGGTATTTACTTCTTCTCACCACTGGCATGCTAAAAATTAACGAGGGAACACAAGTGTGGCAAATGCCAACGTTTTATTGCGATAGCAATTATATGGACACTTGCGGCTGGTTTTCGCCGTCTGCGTCGGCGTCGGCGTCGGCGTCCGCGTCGGCGTCATTTGCCGTATATGTATATGTATATATATAATCGGCCCCGCCCGTGGTTCGTGAGCGTGAAAAGACGCGAGGGGGGGGGTCCCTCGAGCGACCTTCGATTTTACGAGTGGGGCGCGCGCGCGTTATCTCCCCTTCTCGGCGGCCGACAGCGGGCGGGGGGGGGGGGGGGGGGGGCGACGTTCGATTTTACGAGCGCGGGCGCGGGCGCGCGCGTTATCTCCCCTTCTCGGCGGCCGACAGCGGGGGGCCGGTGTACCCTTCTACGTGCTGCGCTCTCAACGCGAAGAGAATTCTCTTAAACAAGCGTTTTCTAGAGTTGCGTGAGATCGGATCCAAAAAGAGTTAGCTGCCAGCCTCACTTCGTATAACATTACAATTTTTTGCTATCGCATTCATTGCTTCACCCTTGCGGTGAAACTGTGACTTTTTTGTTGGCAACCCAGCATAGAGGAAGACCAGTGAATCGTAGGCATTAAATCTGTTATAAAGACCAAGGCCGCATGCTTCATCATGGGTGGTCAACCATGTGTACGGGGTGATTGACCGGTGTTTCTTTTACAGGGAGGATGCTCTACGGCTGTGCCTTATGACAGGTGAGCGTCCATGTTACGCTCCAGACCCCAGATACATTCATAGATCGCGTAACTGCTTCGGTCGCGCACGAAGCGGTAGCGGAACTGTGGAACAGGGAAACGGGTCACTCGAGTGCGACTAGGGCCTCAAGTCACTTCAGTAGGCGCGGGTGTTGCCGGGCCTACCACACATTTGTTTGCCGTTTTTTCCCCACGCGAATTCTCGAATCAACAAAGAAAACTACGCAACATTACAAGGAAAACACAGGATAACCACATTCCAGCTGTTTTTTTTTTTTCATGATAGGTAAAAAAGGGTTTTTTTTTTTTACCCTGATTTTATCTAGGTCTATCCCCGCCTTACCTAACCTATGGTCGTTAGCTGTAAACAGCGCCAAACAAACTCGCACGAGGAACAACAAATACGGGATAAGCGCTCAATGTAATCACCACTATGCCGAGTCCACAGGAGTAGCACGTAAGCGCTAAAAAAAGAAGGCCAGTGCAGCCAGGAAGCCAAAGAAGAACGCCCAGCAATGCTCTTGTACGTCATTCATTGCCTTCATTTCTTCCACTGCGTCACATTACTTTCGGTACTTACCTGTTTGGAATGCAGATTCTGTTACATATACTAAAACCAATTTTCCCACATCATCGTTGTTTAATATCATCACCGCGTGAACAAACACATACTATTATATGGCAGGAAAAAAACAGAGCGAGAGAAGGCTAGTCAACTCAAACAGCTCCCGCTGCACGTGCGTGGAAATTGTAAAATTATACAATGAAACGTACTTTTAAAACGCATATTAACTATTGTTCTTTGGCGTATTTAAGTATCTCATTGCTGAGCGCAATGAATGGGGCGCTTAGACGCAATGTTTCTGTGTGACGTATTCAGAAGGCCTTGAATATGTCCCTGATACTGGTCTTTGTAGCACCTCAATAGACGTGTGTTTTAAGGGAAGAGTGACCATACAGCGAATTTGCCAGATTACTTTTCTTGTTAATTCTGATGCTGTGAGCATGCTCCCAATATAGCTCTTTGGGATAGCGGGTGCGTAGCTACACAAGGTGGAAATGATATGAGGCTCATTGCTTTTGCATTTAGGAAAACCTGAAGAATGTCGCTTACAGTAGACACCAAGAGCTTACTGTCTGCAGCTGGTATTTTTGCCAAGCTTCCCCATCCTTTTGGTGTGGTAAACATCACTCATACAGCAGTCCTTTCGGCCGCTTATTTGACAAGATAGGCATTGCTACGCGTCCTTTATAGTTTGATATTGATGCATTTGGCTTTGACCCGCAAAGAATGTTACCTACGCTTGGGGCAGACCACGTCATAATGTAGCAGAAGCTTCGTGAATTATAGACAGCAATCTGCTAAGATTACTGGCAGGACGCGACTGGTGAAGTTTATTCGAGAGCTTGCGTGAACACCAGCCATATGGCTTGAATTCTCGATGCCACGTGTATAAATGCCGACGTACCTCACCGCAGAAGCTTACGGACAGTCGATGTCCTCTTCGTTGCTATCAGTGTTCAGCGTGAATCGCTTTTACTATTACTATTCCTTTCCCGAGCGCAATTTCGCCCAAATAAAGAGTTGCGTATTTCCTAGTCTTGCTTCAGCCTTCATCTCGGTCACGACCAAAATATAGTATATCATTCCGGTACAATAAATTATACGTATGAAGTTATGAGATAGGAAAAAGAAAAACTCTAGAGACGTAGCCAAGGACGACAAATGATTACATAAAATGAAGAAATCGAAAATTTTCTCAGGCGTAAAATAGAACCTATTCAGACAGGGGGCGGGTGAATCGCACCTGATCGGAAGAAGCCTTCGTCTGGAAGTGGGCACAATATTCACAGAAAATTAGGAGTCTGAAAAGTGATGTAAAATAACAAGCGCTGAAAAAAACTGGCACATTTCGGGTGTTGTGGCAATCGAATTCATGCGGCGTATTCATTGACTAGTAACCTATGCGGGATTTTTTTAGTATTGATCAAAACGTAATGAGGTGGATAGAAGTCTTTATGCAAATGCAGTAGCTTTGCGAATATCGTGGGCTCGCCAGGCACGCCGACTACGCTGGAATGTATAGAGTAGATCATGGTCTGACCTAAGATTGCCATTCACCTTACAGCAAAGACTCAATCGCGTCGCAAGGAAGTGCGAAGATCGAAGGAGTGCGACGGAAGTCATGGTGCGATGATGTGCATAAAATTTGTGGCGCATCTCGGCCTATTACAGCAACGTGGACTATACCTTGTTCAGCCACAGAAGCATATATGTAATGCTTATCATATAGTAATCTAAGCGGATAGCGAACACGGCAACGACAATAGGTGTTGCTCGGACACGACGCTTCTCTAGGGTCTTTTTCTAAAGTATCAAGCACTGCTGCGGCTCTGTGGTAGAACATTTGGCTAACATGCAGACTGCCTGGGTTCGTTTCCATATCGAACCATGACATCCTTTTTTTGTTGTCTCCGCGAGGATTTTAAATGCGAACCATTTCTCAGCAGACTGCAGGCACTTTGGCTGTTTCTCTCTACGTCTCTATTTATCTACCTTTCTATCTATCTATCCAGCCGCCTACATCCGGGCGCTCTCGTGGTCGTCTCCTTTATTTGACTCACATCGTGTATGACGAACACAATGAAGTGTATTGATTACATGAATAGCGTGAGATCCTTGAAGCGTACGTCATGAAACCCTTTCCTTCAGTTACGTGGGGCGCATACCCGCATACCACGGCCCATAGAATGCAGGTAGGATCCACAGGTGATTCACAGTTTGTCTCAAACCAGTAACGTCTTCAAAATTCTTTACGCATTCGCATTAGGAAGCATTTGCGGCAAAAAATGCGGGTCAGACGTTGGCAATGTTTTGGGCGAGCGAAAAGACCGAGAAGCGGAAGATAGAAAATTGCATTTAGAGCCAGAGTGGAACAAGGGCGTTCTGCGTGACAGCCAAGTATTCTACCACAGAGCTACGCCAGTGCTTGAAACAACTTACGAGAAAAACCCTATAATGGCGTCACATCGCGTCAACAGGAGATGCCGTGTTTATTATTCGCTTTGATAACAATTTCATCAATTTGACATATTAACTCCAGTGACTTAGCCATTGCCCAACGCGGAGGAATACCAGGGAATCATTTCTTATTATATGCACATCGTCGCACAGTAACATGCACTTGATTTCGATAAAAACTGACGACTGGGAGCTATCGTGTGTACCGACGTTACGTCGTACCATCTGATACCTTTGCGCGTCACTAATGTCGACGTGCCTGGTTATCCCACGATCAGTACCATAGCCAGGGGTGCAGAGAGGGACAAGGTTGTATGAACCTCATTCTCTTCCAAATAGTTGCTTCCACAAATATGCATATTGCTAACATAGTTACGACCTTCACAAATGGTTTCTGCCCCTCCAAAGAGAGGGAAAAAATCACGCCATATCCACGAAGTCAATGAAGATGAGGGGGGCGAAACTGCGGAGGTAATCTCGTAAACTGTGAATCCTCCATACATTTTGCCCACTCGATCATCATACAAAGACCTGACACAGAATAACGGGGGTGTGGTGTGATTATATATACATCATATGCACATTGTTTTGTTATTTACCTATTGATAAAGTATATACACAATGTTTTATTTTTTTACATATGGGGTAGATGATGATTTTGTTCAAGAGATCTACGGACCGCAAGGAGGGGGTTCCCCTGATTTTTTTTAGTTATATATGACTTTAAGATCATGGGTAAGTCTCTCTTTGAGAATAACGGCCTTGTGGTCCATGAAGTACAAAGCCAAGGGATCGTGAATTCGATGTAGTCGAAAGTTCGAGAAGGCGATGTGTATACAAGTTCCCCTGATGGTGGTGGGACGTTTGCCGCCGCTTCCCGCGTCCTCAACCCCGGGGTAGCAGCTTGTTGTCGGTGTTGCCGTCTTGCCTTTCGTGGGTGAGAGCGTGTTCACGATCGCTTTCATCCATGGCAGAAAGAATGTGCGGTTTGTAACGCGCTTATTCTTCATCGTCATCGTTATGACGTATAGTGGGTACACCAGCGTCATCGTCATCGTGTGGCTACAACGGCGGGACGGCGGACAAGCTACGACCCTGAGGAGCTTCGCCGCTAAAACAAATTTAATGATGGCGCAGCGAGGTCGGTGAATTTAGCTTACGGGTGGCTCGAAGGGTGGTGGCCAGTAGCTTGCCACGACCTTTTCCGCCTAGTTAATCACTTCTGAGTACGGTGGTCATTTGATGGCAGGAGTGACTCCCACGCCTCGAGGGAGGAAGCTGGCAGTATTATTAGATGCGAAGCATCTTATGCTCGGGGCTATGTCCGTCCCTCTCGCGTCCCGCGTCCTTTCCGCGTCCCGTGTCCCGCGTCCGGCCACTTTCATGAAGTAGGGAAGGACCCACTATGCGAACCAGAACACTGTAGTACAATAAAATTGAAGGACACTTTGTACATTCCAAAGTGTGTTCGGCGAAAGCGTGTGGCCATTCCACTGATTATGCCATGTCATTTTTCTTTTACACTCTCAGTGGCATAAGACGCAAACCTAATGGGTGCGTGTTTTCTTCTTTAATTTTTTACCGCGAATCGCAGCGAGACGCGCGACTCATCTTTCTCCGTTCGCATGCGTTAGTATTTTCTCGCGCTTTGCGCATCGTGCAAACGCCATCCACGTTCCATCTCTTAAGTTGACGGACCCTTTGTAAATTGGAAAGTGTTTTCCGTGAACGCCTGGGTCCATTGAGACGGCGTCGGTCAGAATGATTGCAAACTCTGGGCACAGCGACGCTACGCAAGCAAAGCGCGAGCACTATAGAGTCCGACGCGACCGGCGTCCGTCTGCGCATCCCGGGGGCCACCTGGCTCCGTGCCAGAGCTCGGATGGACGGACGGACGGACATGGACGGATGAACGGACGGATGGATGGACGGACGGACGGACGGACGAGCAGACAGACAGACGGATGGACAGACGGACGCCGGACGAAGGTCGGACGGACACCGGACGGACGTGAGCATGAGACATTAAAGGCTTTCGCCTTAAAGATTACACCATCCACCGCTAAAGGGAACCATGTGTAGATGCGAAGCAGCGGGCGCTAAAGCGCACACTGGCGGTGGCGTTGACGCTGGCGCTCATCGCAGCGTTGCACAGGAGAGAAACCTGGGGGGGGGGGGGGGGGGGGCAAAGCACGCAGTGATGGACGGGGGTTTCCTACTGGAACATCCCAATCGCTGCTGGGCAATGAGAGACAGAAGACTCGGACTGGACACAGAGACCCGCAGTCCGCTTTTAGTTAACGCGCACGCTGCGAATATTTCATCGTTCGACAACGCACAGGAGAAATCTCCCACCGGCACCACCTTGCAGGTCAAGATCCATTGCCATATATACGGGGTGGCCAGTGAACGGTTGTGCAGCGCGAGCAGTCGGTTTTTTCAACCAAGAAACTCGCTAGCGGACGCTGCCTGCGTCGGCGTTGCGTGGCGAGAGAGGGGGGAGCGTAGGAGAGGAGAGGGGGAGGGGACGCGCATGCGCTTTGGGGGTGTGGTTGCCGCGGGGGGGGGAATGCCTAGAGGAGAGAGATGGGGGGAGGGGACGCGCATGCGCAGTGAGTGTGTAGACGCCGCGGGGGAGGGGATGCCTAGAGGAGAGAGGGGGGGAGGGGAGGCGCATGCGCAATGGGTGTGTAAACGCCGCGGGCGGGAGGGATACCTAGAGAAGAGAGAGGGGAAGCGCAGGAGAGGAGGTGCGTGGGGAGGGTTTGAGCATGTGCAGTAAGGGTGGTCAAGACGCACACCACCAGCACTACCGCCGGACGGACACCGGACGGATGTGAGCATGAGACATTAAAGGCTTTCGCCTCAATAAGGCCGTCAACCACCACTACAGTCACCAGAGTCATGGCCGAGAGCAGAGAGAGGCTGCTTAGGAATGGCTAGGCAGGTGGTGTCTGTCGCCCAGGTTGACTCCATTCCTTCATCTTTCTTGGATGTGTTTGGAGGGGGGGGACTTAGTCCGTCCCTCCTTCCCGCGTCGCACACCACCACAGCGCATGCGCGTCCTCTCTCTCTTCTCTCCTACGCTCACCGCCTTTCTCTACTCTAGGAATCCTCTACTCTACGGAACGGCGTCCCACAACCCCACAGCGCATGCGCGTCCTCTCCCCCTCTCTCCTACGCTCACCCCCTTTCTACTCTAGGAATCCTCTACACTGCGGAGCGGCGCCCGCGTCAGACATCCCCACAGCGCATGCGCGTCTTCTCCCCCCTCTCTCCTACGTTCACCCCCTTTCTGTACTCTGGGAATCTTTACTCTACGGAGCCCGCGTCCCGCATCCCCACAGCGCATGCACGTCGTCTCCTACGCTCACCCCCTTTCTCTCCTCTAGGAATCCTACTCTACGGAGCGGCTCCCGCGTCCCACACCCCCACAGCGCATGCGCGTCCCCCTCTCTCTCCTCTCCTACGGTTCCCCCCCCGTTCTCTCCTCTGGGAATCTACCACGGGAGCGGCGCGCACAACAGGTGGTGCGACAGCTGCATACTCCGCTGGGAGCACCACGGTAGTTTCGCGGTATGAAAATGACGGAGCGCGCCTCAGTCTCTCTCCTGTGCAGCGCCGCGATGAGCGCCCTGGGCCGCTGCCGCGAAACGAGAGCGGCGACGTTTCTCCCGCTCAAGCTAACCATCTCCCCGCTGCTTCGCATCCACACATGGTCCCCTTTAGCGGGAGATGGGGATGGATGGATGGATGAACAACTTTATTCTTGTCCGGCAAGACGCACGTTAGCGCGGATGGGGAAGCTTTTTTTTTATGTGGATTCCCCCTGACACCCCCAAAGATGATTTTCGGGTATCCGAAAAATGCCATATAGGCCACTACTTGCCTACTGCTTCACACGACATCGTCTGCCCAATTGTGTGGGATGGTGCGAATTTTTTTATCGTTCCGAAATAACGGTATCGACGTTGGCACATGATTTTATACGACGTGGGCTCTGTAAAGCTCTCGTGTTAAGTTTCCCAAAGCATATTGTCGCTGACCATGGTATAGAGTGTGAACCACGTGTGGCACATACCCGCATACCACAGGCCGTGGTAGGCGGTTAGGTACAACACATTACTGGTGGAAGTGGTTTCATGGCATACGCGTCAGGGGCATTCACGTGATTCTTGTGATCACCTGTGAATCGCAGTTGCCATTTAGTGAGATGTGCTATGCCTGTTTTTGTCTATAATGAGCTAACGAGACGATCGGGAGAATGCCCAGACATAGGCGGCCAGTTAGATAGATAGATAGATAGATAGATAGATAGATAGATAGATAGATAGATAGATAGATAGATAGATAGATAGATAGATAGATAGATAGATAGATAGATAGATAGATAGATAGATAGATAGATAGATAGATAGATAGATAGATAGATAGACACGCTAAAAGTGCCTTAAGTACGCAAAGAAATGCTTCGCATTTAAATGAAATAACCAAGAGCGTCCTGTAAAACGCAATAGGGAAAACGGGTGTCAGTCGCATCACCTTCTCAATCGTTAGCGTAGCTTCACTTCTGACTGGGCATACCGTGCTGAAACGAATGCAACGTCTTCGCGCTTATCACTCGCTGTTTTAGGCTATCCTAGAATACCTACTGCGAGAAGAGTTGTGAAGTGCCCACTACGGCATCATTCATCTTTTGCAAATAGGCGAAGTACCCACTGAGCGTCCGGAAATCAACACGCGCACCCGCGCAGCTGCACCCTTTGTTGATGCGCTTGCTGTTTAAGATGATTATCATGGCTTTGCTCGTTGTAATGTGTACGCATTTAAAGCAACTACTTGTGGCTCAATTCACCTGTTTTGACGTCTGGTATGATTCTACGCTTCTACCATGCGTTAAGGAGGCGCCTCGCACTACGTGGCATTCCTATAGGGATTTTGTGTAGCAGAGGTTCTGTGTTCGGTTACCGTTTGAACCAAACATCATATATTATTTATTTTCATCTCTTTCGAATGTTCGCTCATGGATAACGCTGGTTTTACTGGTATATCAATAATGTGGACACTGTCGGCAGTCGTATATATATATTTTTTTGTTATATATGAACCAGAAAGAAAATTAACTCAGGTGAAATATTTCTCCAGCAGGACCAGGGGTTCGAACATCCAACATCTCACACCTCCGCGCACGGTGTTAGACGACTAAGCCGCTGAACACACGTCCTTGAACATAGTAGCAGAGAGCTATTTGCATACACCGTTTACCGGCGGCGGTATGCATAGCGCGGAGACGCTATAGCGTCTTCGCTATATCGCCGACGAGTTGGAGCGAAGGTCGCTTTAAATGTCGTCGCCGCGCTTGGTTTTCACCGGAGATGCGATGCGTGCACGCCTCCAACCTGCACCGCCTGTCCTTTTCACAAAAGGGCCTGATCGCCCGTGCCCACGCACGTATGTCGTGAGGGGGGGCTGTTCGTACGTCCTGTGCTTCCAGCCAAAATTTTGTGCTGAAGTTACAGAGCACACAAAGGCCACTTCGCTTGCTGCAGCGGCCGCGCTTGCGGGCGGAGTGAGCTGCTGGCTATAAGAGCCGAAGGCAGTGCTGTTGGTTGCGCATCGTCGGCACTTGCAGTGCACTGTTGAAATAAAAATAACTGCGACAGTTGTTAGTTTGCGCTCATCCGGTGTATACTTCTGCATTCGTTTAGCGAGGGTCCTGCTTTGCGCTTGAGCAGGGTGCTGCAAGTGTGGAGCTGCTTGCCATTCTTCGGGTGGCATTCCATTTTGTTTATCGCATTCATCGCTTCGCCCTTGCTGCGAAATTGAGTTTTAAATGCGAAGCATTTCTTAGCGAACTTCGGCGACTTTGAGCGTATCTATCTATCTATCTAGCTATCTATCTATCTAGCCGCCTACGACATTGTGCTCTCCTGGCCGTATCGTTAATGGGATTTATACCAAATTTGGTATGGCATAACATGACTGTATGACGAACATAAGTGGCTGGTCATATCATGAAAATCGTGACTAACTTGTCATGAAAAGTATGATTTACATGCCACGCTCATGGCGCGTTCGCGGCCGTTTCGTTAGCTTGATATACACCAAATTTGGGATTGAGTGATCTGACTGTATGACGAACATAAATGACAGGTGGCAATACGCAAATAATGACGTGCATGTCATGAACAACATGATTTGATTTACATGCCACGCTCATGGCGCGCTCGCGGCCGTTTCGTTAGCTTGATATACAGCAAATTTGGGATTGAGTGACGTGACTGTATGACGAACATAAATGACAAGTAGTAATATGGAAATCATGACATGTCATGGGCGACATGACTTGCATGCCACGCTCATGGCGTGCTCGCGGCCATTTCGTTACCTTGAGATACACCAAATTTGGTATTGAGTGACATGACTGTATGAGGAACATAAATGACATGTGGCAATATGGAAATCATGACATGTCATGAGCGACATGACTTGCATTCCACGCTCATGGCGCGCTCACGGCCGTTTCGTTAGCTTGATATACACCAAATTTGGTACTGAGTGACATGACTGTATGACGATCATAAATGACCAGTGGTAATATGGAAATCATTACTTGTCATGTGCGACATGACTTGCATGCCACGCTCATGCCGTGCTCGCGGCCGTTTCGTTAGCTTGAGATACACCAAATTTGGTATTGAGTGACATGACTGTATCATGAACATAAATGACAGGTCCTAACATGTCAAACATGGCATGCAAATTATGTAAAGCATGATTTGCTCCTTCCTGGCGGCTTCGCAATACATCGATTTCCACAGTGCGTGGGGTCTGCCGGCTTTTTTCACTCACAACGAACGACGCAGACACCGACACCGAAATTCCTGCGACACGAGTTCATTAACGCTGTCGTGTTAAATCATGATGTGACACACCACGGGCAATTTTTTGTGTACTCAGAAATCCATATTGCAGCGCTCTTTCTAAGAATAATGAATCACGCGAGAAATCAACATTCAAAGGTGCACAGGTCACAATATTGCCTAGAAATGGCATTTGTTGTTTAATACCATCGCTGCAGTCAGCACCAAGAAGCATAATGGGCGAATGCTGACCTTATCTCCATAATATAAAAATAAATCAAGTGGCAGTACAACTACGTGCATTGTGATATGTCTATTTATCACAGTAATATGAGTTCGGCTCAGTCACGAGAAATCAATGCCTAGCACAGTGCGTTTTTCAACTTGTGTATGCGGGACTACCTTTGCCTGTGAGTAAAAGCATGCTTCAATTCGCAGATTTTTTTTTTGCGACATAATACTCACATCGAAAAATCATGCCATACTGTAGTGCCACAGGGGACTTTTCCTAATATTTTAGGTATACGCGTTCTTCACGAAGCTAAAGTGCTCAAAAGAACGGAGACTTTACAAGAAGACAAAACAAAGCACTGCTTCGCGCTTTACATAATGGACTGATACGAACGCGTATACGAACACGTGATTTCACATCTAATTTAATAAAGAAATTTTAAAGCGGCGGTAGACTGGATTCTATGCTCTGCATACAATAATTTGCCCACGCAGTGGCCATCTTCTGCTGTTCTATGTAACGAGTGGTATATATGCTTGTCAGTTTTTTTTTTGTTTCTTTTAAAATAATTAATGAAATAACTTTAAAATTGACTTTACCTCTCGTTTGAACGCCATACCTGAATCGTAGATGGCGTATCCGCGTGGTAAAGGTTAAACGCGCGGATTATATTTCGTGTGAACAATATTTTAAAACGTAAATAATAATAATAATAATAATAATAATAATAATAATAATAATAATAATAATAATAATAATAATAATATTATTATTATCATTATTATTATTATTATTATTATTATTATTATTATTATTAATAATAATAATAGTTGGGGTTTAACGTCCCAAAAGCGCGATGCGATAATCAGTGACACCGTCGTGGAGGGCTCCGAAAATTTCGACCACCTGATGTTCTTCAACGTGCCCTTAATCTCAGAATACGGGCCTCAAGCATGTTCGCCTCCATAGAAAATGCGGCCGTGGCGGCCGGGATTCGTTCCCGAGACCTTCGGGTCAGCAGTCGAGCACCATAGCCACTAGTTCACTGTGGCGGTCTTCAAAAAATTGTGGTTGATCCCTCTGATATAGGAATCGGTATAACACACGAAAGTGAAACATGTCTTCACAGAAGTAGTTGAATGTTTATTTCCCATTGATATATAATATCTGTTGGTGTTTAGTGGCTACAGCACCCTTAAACGTTGATGCACCCATGTTGGCGCGTGGTGACAACTTCCATCACGATAACCAACGACTCGCGACCGGGATACATTTTTTGGAAACACTGCATTGCACGCACCGGAGCATCGCGCAAATCACACATGAACCACAGGCGTTCGCAAACCGTGGAACAGGTTATCGCTAAATCGTTTTGTGAACTCATGGTCTGCTGCAGCGAAGGGTGCATGATTTAAGGGTCGGCGACCGTCCTGTAGGTGTTCTTGGCATGCGCCGTCGTGTTACCGAGCAGCGTCCGGCTGGTGGGTCGCTTCGGCGAAAGTACGATCATTTCGGTCCTGCTTCGGTGAGTGTAAGGCAACCAGTTGGGTCAGGATGCGCTCAACTTCGGAAACGCGAGAGGCAGAGTTCTCAGCTTGAGCCGTGAACGCGCGAAGGCCTCCCGCTCCTCCCTGGCGTGTCTCTCGCTGCACCAAACTGCGCGATATTCGCCCGTCGACGCCGTTGTCTTTCGGGGGCGCTGAATGCAGCAGTTCTCGTAGTCGGTGCCGTCGCACTTCTATCAGTAGACGGCGGAGAAACACGGTTGGGGCATATGGAAGCTGCGCATGTTAGCACAACGCGAAAGGCAAAGCACGTAACTGCGTCGTCACCGAGTCAAATCAGCGCGTATAGCGCGCCGCAGTTACAAACTCTGCTCGCGGCCTCTGAAATTAGCTGCAGAAACATCGGAGGTGATTGCGGAGGCCACGCTCCGCTGTGCTGAGTAAGGCCAACGCTACCTAGGTGGCGTTGGTAGGGTGCACTGATGCCAGCGCCCGTTCGAATGCTGGCGTGGAGGCGCCGTAGCGCTGATACTAGACAAGCGTGCACTATCGGTGCTCGCTGGTGTAATTATGCAGTACTTCTCTTCTGCTCTCGTAGGTGGCGGCACCGCCCCAACAAACCAAGAGCGCAGGTACATGACGCCCGTGCGCGCGCTTATTTCGGGGTGGGGGAGAATTGTACAACTTGGGCTTTCGCCGGAACGATTCCGTGTTCCTGGTCGCACGAAGGTCACTTCGCTCTCTGCAGTCCCCCCGTTTGCGAAAAGAGCACGCTTTTCAAACACAAGCGAAGTAACTGTGACACGTCTGTACCTGGGAGTACGTTTCGTGCGTCATTTTTGTTTGAGCAGCGCGTTAGGTGTCGAGCTGTGAACGTTGTTATTTCGCTCTCGTCCTGTGCTTGTTGTTTTCGTGCGTCATGTGTGCGTGAGCAGCGCGCTGCACATTTCGATCTGCTTGCCATTAGTCGCTTGACATTCCAATTTGTTGTTATCGTATTCATTGCTTCGCCTTGTGGCGAATCTGTGACTTTTACTGTTTAAAGTAGCGCGGGATTTGTGCATGAGGATGATAGGCTGGTGTCCTTCTGAAGACGTTTCATCGTAGGTGGAGGTGAGGAAACCTTCGAGGAATTACTGATTAACTGCGGTGTCACAAATGATCTAAGGTGAATAAAAGTGGTGGCGGAATCGGCGTCGAACGTATGCCAGATGTTTGCCCGCTTGACGCCACCAAGGGAATTACCATAAAGAAAAAAAGCAGGCACGCGTCTGAGTTTTGTTTAGAAGCCTCTTCGTGACGCCGCTGCAAAGAGCAGCGAAAGCAAAGGGCAACGTAGGACATTATAACGTCACCTTTAGTCTCCCGCACCACGATAATAATGTATTAGCAAACAACATAAATAAACAAATATTAATAAATTATCGGAGATAGACCATTACACGTAGCATAACGAAAACAGTGGCAATAGAACATGCGACGCAACACAAATACGCAAGTAATAAAGACCATAAAGTATTAGTGGTGTCGAGTAATACGAAGAGTTTATCGCAATACAAAGAGGTTATCATTTTAGGTGCCCAGTTTCTTTCAAATATAAAGCCAAACGAGTTCACCATGAACTTGTTTTGTGGCGGCTTCAAATACTTCTTCACAATCGCTTACCATCACAGAGACATGTGGTTTGGCAGTGGATAAAACGTCGGAAACATGTAGAAACATAAAATAATGGTATCAGTGACATTCATTTTTAACCCAAAGTTTGATTTTTAAGAAATTTTAAGCGTTTGCGGAGGAGGCTTGTCAAGCAAGGACCTAGTGTTGCGCACTCTGCTGGTATTTAGATGAATTTGAAACGTTTATCGCCTCCAAAATGCTCATTGATAAAAATATGAACAATTGGAGGTACGGTTGCGAGACATCACCCTGGTTAAGCTCAGGCATATGACGAGTGAACTGAATATGAAATGTCAAAGGAGGAAAGTGTCTAACCCAACACACACAATTTTACTGGAAGAACTTTCGAAGTCGCTGAACAGACGTAAGTTAATCGGTAGAGTAAGAATGGATATGTAGAAATTTGATCGTGGTGTATTTATTGGAGGAAGATTAAAGCGGGGACGGAAAATTGTGCAATTGAAAAGTTGCATGGAGCGGCTGAAGACAATCTCATACTTAACATGGACAATTGGTACACGCTTTGTAAAAAGATCTGCCCATACAGTCAAGAAAAACTAGAACATCATTGACGTAACGAAATAATTTTACCACTTATGACTATTTTAACCGATCATCTAGATTTTTGTCGTACGATACTGAGAAACGGTTTCTCTAGAGACATTTGCACAGCGTTGTGCTTAGCTCCAGACTTCAGAAATCCAAATAGACAATCCATGCGTCAATTTATACTAGAATCTAATAGTAGAATTCGGGCAGGTGCCACGCATTCAAGAAATAAATTTCATTTGAAACTGTCAGCAATTAATAGCCTATGCTAGATTTTAGCTTCTAGCCAAGTTTGACGACGTTGATGGATGGCTTGAGGAAGCAAAAATGCTATTTATTTTGAATGCCTTGAGGGCGGCAGACATAGGACTCCGAAAACAGATGTTCCTTCACAGCATGTGTAGTGCAACAGGGCGGCTAGCATGGCAGCAACAGTGGTTGGCGCGGTGCTGTGGGGCCATTGTCCACGGAAGCAGATGGCGTATTGACACTCGCAGATGGCGTATTGACAAAAAGCACTAACTTGACACTCGCAGTGATTCAGCTTTTGCGTGCCATTTAGAGAAGTATAAGGCCAAAGGAACAGAGTCGGGAAAGCAACAGGAACACGGGAAAGCAACAAAAACCGTATTGACGATCAGCAAACCTCGGCATAAGCAATTTCGCCAGAAAATAAAGTTTTTCTTAGCATAACCAAACTTAATTTGTCAAAGATGACAGTATTCATGACGACTCATTCGATTCGACCACACATATTTTCGCGTGAAGCTGAGCTGAAATGAAACGACATGCCCGTAGCCGCCAGAAATTTAAGCTCTGCGGAAGGCGTGCGTATTGTTGCGACGAAGCTGATTCCTACACTCACTTCAAAACAGCCCACTTGACACTATAAACTAAATAGTTACAGAAAATGGTCATTGATCCATTACATTTGGAAGTAAAAATGAGGATAAAAGTAAACGACACAAATCAATCTCTAATGAAAAACTGGTGCGCAGCTCCACGCGTGTTTCCCGTATAGCATTTGTTTTAGCGACACGAATGGCATGGGCATCTTGGCGGTGGCGGCTAAGGTGCATGTAAACTGATTGCGAAGCCTTCGTGGAAGCCCTGATGTTCATAACAAAGGGGCCCACTACAACCACTCTCATTATTGTATCAGGTTACGGCTAAGAGAAAGTAAAATAATATTAAAAAATGATGCCCCCCGCAGGAAGCGAGACGGAGGTTGTGGATTCGGGCCCTACAAAAAAAGGTGTTTTTTCGTCCACTGTAATTCAAGTTACTTTATGTCACAATTACTACATTACAGTTGAAACGAACCAAAGTAACATCTGCTATTCCTTAGCGTAGTTGTGTGTCGGACTCATTTGCTCGCGCCAGGTAAGTGAGATATACAAGTATAAATAGCCAAAGCAGTATACGTGCTAGACTGCACGGAAAATTGTCCGATGCCTCGTGGTGCCGGCAGTGTGTCAAACTAAACCAAATACATATTAGCAGACTACTTGCATACGACCGCAATGACTTTAGATAGGCGAAAGATTCAAGCAGTGAACTATTTATCAAAACGCGCGATATAGCCTAAAGTGCTAATTTATTTGGTCACATTTACAACCAAAATATTTTAAAAAGATTTACACGCTTAGATTCTAGCTTTTATATTTGTCCGCACCTCACACAGTCACGCTCGAAAGGTATATTCAGCGCGTTCATTCTGCGGCTACGTGTTTTCATCTGCCTTTCGTTCCAACTTGCGCGACCGACTTGAAGTCACATTAGCGATGACGATGAACTTCTCTTTCGGCGATGAAGATCGCCCATACTATGCCGCTATCTATGCCTCCCTCTTCACCCTTTCACCATTTTCTCTGCGTTTCACATTCGCTTCGATATTTCGCGTTGTTCGAGATCTCACTTACGGCACGCCGACGCTCAACGATGAAAGAGGCGCCCAAGATCTTCGATAAAATGTACTGTTACGGAGAAGAAACTATATCTGCCGCCTCCGCTCATGGTAATTTTTAGAGTACACAACGTGCCAATCTAAACTTGCTATATTGCTAAATTACGAAACACTACATTATATGTATTACCCCATTTTTCGTAGTGTAAAGCTGAGAGAAACCTAAGCTGCTCGACAGAAAACCTAAGACCACGAGTGCCGCTCCTGGAACGCATCCTTCACTAATGTTATTGTCAGCTCATCAGTTTAGGTTGTGACTGCTCGCTAAAAGTGCAACAAATAATTATTTGTATTGTTTATTTTGCATCAGCAAGCCACTCTTGCTAAATGCATGTATGGTTTTTTTTTAGCCAACATTCTTGAACCAAGAAAGTCTTCACGATGGTGCTGCTGCTGGTGATTATGGTGTTTATGTGCTATTTTCAACCTATCACGGCATGTGAGTTATACAAAATTTCAAACGTTAACCGCATTTGTAGTATCATATACGTACGATTGTGAAGTATTTCCTTCATCGCGTTTCAGAGAAATAACAAATGAACATGCTTAAACCATATGTGTAAAGGTAGTATCAAGCTCATTCATAGAAAAAAAGGGAAGCCTCTTAGAATAACGCAGGTTGTAATAAAAAATAAAGACGTTGCATGCAGTATATATATTCATGCAGCGAGGTAATTCGCGTGGCCAAGAGCATGATATTTAAATTCAGTATAAGTGCCGTTCAATCAGCAGGCGGTAATCAGCATAGCAACCTAAACATAATACTACCTTTCGTTTAAAAAGGATAAAAATTTGAAAATCAAGGAGGCCACTGATGTATCGACTGAGTCATTTATATTTACTATTTAGCTTAGAAGTGATATATGAAGATGTCGAATAAATTATTAAGGAGGGTGTGAAAAAAACATGGTCGCTCCGTCCGTCATTGAAATAGGTACATATTACGAGGGCAAAACGTCTTCTTCCCGAAGTAGTTGAATGTTTACTGTACACTGATATAAGTGAGCTTGCACAATGTTTATTGATGTTTGGCAGCTATAGCACTGTTTAACGTGGATGCACCCACGTTGACAATTCGTGGTACATATGCAACCGAGCGACTACCGTACATGACCAATGATTAAACAAACTCTTGTGGTAGCTGTAGTAACCATCGGTGAGAGCACTGGTTGAATGTAGAGCTTGGCATGCTAAAGTTACTGAACACCACGGCTGGACAAGAGGGACACAGCTCCCGTCGTGTCTCCCCCTCTAGCCCAGCCACGCTTTTTCTCGGCGCGAGCGTAAAGCAGGCAATGCGCTGTTACTGCCAGGTGAGAAAGGCGCATGTCGTAGAGCCATTTTTTAAAGACGATAGTCTTTCTTGGGATACTTCAACGGAGAAATTTTGGTCTGTCTGTCTGTCTGTCTGTCTGTCTGTCTGTCTTTCTGTCTGTCTGTCTGTCTGTTTGTCTGTTTGTCGGCACGTCACACGATTCAGCCACCCGACCAAAGTTGAACCACTTTCTCAGCGCCCAGCCATCTTGCACAAGTATTTTTGTTCATACTTGTGAACATTGTCGATCAAAAAGCAAATGTTACGCATGTCTGAGGAGCAACGTCAATACATAAGTAGTCTCTGGTATGTTTCTTTATAAGAAAATACATAGATACGTAATTATGAAGACCCCAGCGTTTCTTAGGTTGCGCTCAAAAAGCGACGCTATGCACGAAAAAAGCGCTCGGCCGACGATATGTTCCTGCTGGGTTCTGCACAAGGTGATGTTTCTCGACAGCACTGCCAGATGGCGTCCATGTCTCACGCAGCGCCTCGGCGCCTCCTCTATTTTATCAAGGCCAGCCAGGTGCGGCCGATTCAACATAGAGAAAGCGCTGTCTGAGGCAAGGCAAAACAGTGTAGTACGGCCGGCAGAAGACTATCGTCTTTCGACGACATTTGCAGCGAAGCACGCAGATACGCGGCCAATTTTTTTTGTATGAATAGAGGCTATGAGCGAGGCCGAAGCTTGGGATAAAGTCGCCACCTCGTAGTGGGTCCAGGCGCTTACAAAACTGAACTTCTCCTAGACGTTCAGTTCGTTGCTACGCGTACGTCAAATGGGACGTACGCGTAGGAACGAAGCGTTGCAGGAGCTAATCACGGAGGCAACGGTCATAATGAATTCCTTCACTTTACCGCTCCCAGAGGGTGACACCGCTCCGCCGTCCGAGAGCATTGTATGAGAAAACTTTGAGATAGAAAGGGCGTGTTTGGAAAGCTTCTAGAGGGTGTAAACGTGGCGCAGTGCATGGCGTGCCATGCAACTGTTCTCGTGGACTGAGAGGTCGTGGGTTCCACTCCCGTTGAGGGAACGTCTTTCTTTGCCGTCAGATCGTGTGCATTTTTTCGATGTCATTTCCGGGACGGAAATACGTCGGTTTCTTGCAGATTTCACGTCTGAAGGCGGATCAGGCCATAGGAGACGCCGTAAAGTAGTTCCGCATACAATTTCGATCACTCGCAGTTATTTTACACGTATAGAAATCGCGCAGTACAAGATACTCTAGCTATTCGGTTTATCGAAATGCGATTGATGTCCGGATCACACCCAATTTCCTCCGGTCAAAAGAACACCCGTAATCACTATGCCGCAGGGTAGACTTAAAAGTGACAGACGTAAACATTGTTTTATGAAGAGCTTGCAACCATTAGATAACCGTCTCCAAAATATTAGAGGTGATAAAAAAGATTAGAAGTGAGAACTGCAGCGAATGCATGTTAACGGTGGAGCCGTCAACATTCATTCCTTGCAGTTGTCATTACAGTCGTCATTGCAGCCGTCACGGCAGACGTGCAGTCATTGCAATGACGAGGTGCCTTCACTTGCAGCCGGTGACGACGTGCTGATCTTACTGTCCCGCAAAGATGAAGCGTCCCTTGCGGATGGAACGTAGGCGAAGCTGCACATACTAAGCGGCACCCGACATTGAGTGCTTATTGCATATAGGTCAGGCGAAACCACATTGTGCTTATGTCTTTCAATTGTCTAGAGCAGGGTTCTCGAACACGCAGCCCGCGGGCCGCATGCGGCCCGCCGACCTCTCTACTGCGGCTCGCGGCCCGCAAATGACTTCGTCCCATATTTCTCTTATTACTTTGTCACTATTTGCGACACTGCTACAGTGAAACCTCGGTGATACGAACACAGCTCATACGAATTTCGGGGTGATACGAATTTTTCTTTGGTCCCGGCCAAGGCCCGTTGGCCTGCAATGTAATGGGTTCGGTTGTTGCGAACCGATTTTCACCTGGAGACGTTTGATACGAACGTACGCTACCGTCCAGGTACGAAAGGTGCTGTCCGCGCTGTCGCGGAAGACGCGCCAAGCACGTGCGAGTGCGGGATTGCAAGCGCAGGCACGCGCGTCGCACCGCCAAATAGTCCGAATGACGGTGTAAGTGCGGGCACGGCCGTAAATCTCCCAAAAAAGATCCCCAACACCTCCGTGATAACAAAATCATAACATAGGACCATGGTTCTAGAATTTTGTGGCATGGATCTATCGCATACTAAAATTTCGAAAGGGTTACTGCTGTGGCGGGTCACAACACACCTGGTTCATTAATACACGCGTGTACGGGCCGTATATTTACGATTGCTGGTGTGATTATCGACATCTAAGAACTTAACTGACAATCATTCAGAGTTCTTCCTGACGTGGCTGCGGCCCCGAAAAACAATAAATGAAAATGTACGCCAGCTTCTTCTGTCGCAAGCTAATTTTCTATGCTTGCTGGTGATACGAATTTCGGATGATACGAATATTTTTGGTGGTCCCCTGAGATTCGTATCACCGAGGTTTCACTGTAAATGGTTTTCGCATTAATTTCTGGCGTATCGTGATTAATAACTCTTTGTGCGGGTAAGCTACACAGGCGGGAACGGTCTTAAGCCTTTTTTTTGTGCGGCACCCGATGGGGTCATCTTGTGTTGAAACATGACCGCGGAACTAAAACTCTATATACTTCAGGATCGGCGTCCACATTTTGGGGATTGCGTAGATCGGTATCAATATGCTGCTGGAAGCCTGGCGCCGAATCCCTTGTAGAAACGGCCCATATATGAGAGTCGAATAGGCAACGTCAACTGAGATTGCGTTCAAACTACCCCCCCCCCCCCCCGCTTCTCATTTATTCACTCTCCTGGCCCTCTGAGGGACTAAACTACGTGACTGCGGCCCGGTAGTTGAAGTGAGTTTGAGACCCCTGGTCTAGAAGGTGGCACTGACCCATACGATGCGGCGAACTCCAGCAGCAGGTATGCTTTGTTCCCTTGAAATATATCAGAATCTGTGTTTGTGAACAGTAAGGCTTCAAGGTTTCGTCACTGCCGGCATCTGTGCGTGGCCGTTCCTTAGCGGTGAGGCTCTACTTCGGTAACATTGGATGAATTATTTTCTAGTAAAAAAAAATATTTATCTCATGAGCCCAATAGTGGCATCGAAAATTGATCAGAATGCGTGAATCGAGGTTAAGCCCTGATTTGTTACCAAATACATGCTCTTCGTGTAGTCTTACCCTTGTGACTGCTTCATCAAGCAAAGAATAAAGCTGGTGCAGTTGGAAAGTTTTGAATAAACTCGTTTTTTAACAGAAGTGTTTAATTTTCTGTGACTTTTTTTTTTCATTCAGCCTGCCCAGAAAAAAATGGAACCAAGTTCCTGCAATGGTAGAAGCTTTTTTCCACAATTGTACTGTGGTGACGTATTCATACTGGTAGACAAGTGGACTTGTGGGCCGAAAAATAAAGACAGATGCGTGTGCACTTTTCCTTTGCACAGAGACATTGACGATAAATGCGTTCCTAAGAATCAGTGCAGTAAGTGCCATCTTATTATTTAAGCTTTTGACACTTGTGTGGCTGTAGTCACATTGCTTAAGAATTGACATGAAAGTTTGAACTACCACAACATGGCTGACTAAAATTTGTTATTTTGTAACTTCACGTGCTCCGTAATTATGTCGAGTCCCTTCCGTCTGCTGCCTCAGCTGTCTTTCTGTGCTAGGCGTACTAGATAGGTGGCAATACAGCTTGAGGTTTTTTTTTCCAGCTGGCTGATATAGTAAATATTCACCTCCTCATATAGAGTACGTGAGCCACTGAACCTTTTTTTCACATGCAGTAAAAAGGTAGGGCTGCATCCAGTCTCCTTAAAATTTGTGGCGAAGAGCTGATTCTACTCAACTACGCTACTTCACGTGATGAGCAACGCGGAAAGCGGGGGGGGGTTGGGGGGGGGGGGGGAGGGGGAGGTCACTTAGTGCACTCGGCGTGGTGACTAGTGCATCATTATTAAGATGACCTTCTGATGTTTTCGAAATTAGACCCTTGCACGCCGCATCAACTAAAGATTGTCTGTCCTCTAGTACTACCTGCGATACATCATTGGTACAGGTGGGCACTCTAGCCCTTCTCACATTCTGTCGTCTTGTACTAGCTTTAAGTGTGCTCGTGGGCTAGTTGAATCGTCGTAGTAATTTGTGGCACGCCATGAAAAATCTTCACGAAAGAAAATACATACATCAGCGCTTGTATGTGCATTTTTGTTTAGTGTCACCCATTCACCTTGTGGGCGCTGCTATAGACGTCTTTCTCGCTGTTCCTTCGTTGATATAAACTAGCAATTATCTTTCGCGTATAACCGCATGCTGTGAGCTGTTCTATACGGGTATGTACCGCAGGCATCCAGGCAAAGGATTTTACGACATAAGCAACAAAATTTTCACGTTATAAACATCCGACTCTGCCCAGGTGGCGCTGCGAAAGCCGCCTTCACCAGCGCTCTCATCGCCGCTGTGGCCATAACTGGGTAGCGCAAAGAGAGCCGTCCGCAAGCGAATGTGCATAAGCCACTATAGAAGCCCCCTCTTTCGTTGGTGTTGAGGCGCGGTTTCCTGAAAATCAAGGACCTGGAAAGCTTCTTCAGTCAATCCATCCTCGCTTCAGAAAAGTAGGAAACTAATTAAAGTGAACTGTGGGTAAAATGCAAAAGATGTTTCAGTTATTTCGGCGTGCTGCAACTCGCAAGTGCAAGCGAGCATCGCATGACATCGAGTTCGAGGCAAGCACTTCGACGTGCGTTCTGTAAAGCCAAAATGCGTTAAATTTGGGAATATGCATAATGGCAAAGTGATGAAGTACATACACGAGCAATGCATCTTGCGATCTGCACTGGTACGACGCTCGCTTTCCGGCACGAATGGCCCCGTCGGTTTTTACCTTTGCAGTTGCATTGTCCAACCATTTCTCGCTTCCTGTCCGTTGAACTGTTTTAATATGCATCCTCGAATGTTGTGTTCACGGTTGTCTTCCGTTTGTATATACTACAAATGGGGATACGTGCGTGTCCACTTTCTCGGTGTATAATGAAAGGCAGAACCGTGGCCTCCGATACAGCTCCAGCAATCACGGAGAGCACAGGCAAGAAAAACCTGATGGTGGTTAAGACCAACATTTTTACAATTTACTTGTATGACGCACGTGTTAGCTTTTAGTTAAAGCCGGAACTTTGAGCCTTCAAAGCGTACGTGCGCAATGCAGTGTGGTGACGACCAGTTCAGATTATGAGTGGTCGCGGAGTGCACGATGTTTATCGCGCGCGTCACCAGTCTGCATTTAACCATTGCACGGTGCGCACCGAGGTCAGAGGCCCTGCTGAACTTCATAGTCAAGATTACCACGGTTTTTCGTCAAGGCTACTCAAAAAAATAACACGAGACCCACATTATCACACTTTCTCATGCGACCAGCTGTAGACAACATGAGCAATTCGCTTACCCAACACGTTCGCAACGGCCCATATCCAGTGCTCTCGGCGTTCTGCTTTGTGCGGCAGCTACGGAAATCGGTAAAACCGAAGTCATTTACGTCAGTGGCAATTCACAACGCAACAGTAGCGTGGACTAAGGCCTTTCTTCGTAGCGCGCGGAGCTGTTGCGTCTGCTTTGTTTTCGCCGTCGTTCTGGCGAGTGATCTAGCAAGCACTTCATGGAGGTTCGGTTGCGCGTTCAACAAGCGGAGAGAAATTCCTAGCTCATACTTAGCTCATTCGTTGTTTGCTTAGCTCAATCGTTGTTTACTTAGTTGCACCTGGTTGCACAGCAAGCTGTGCAAGGGAGCCGGACCTTTGCACTACCCAAAACTGCTCCGACAGGTGGCGCTATTGTCTGCAAAACTCCAGAGTCTGACGTCTATACGCTGTGTTTTAACAGCTAAGTCGTTTAGCCAAAACACTCAGTCCGGTAGGTATTAGCGAGGAGAAGCGAAATCCAATTTCTTCGCGAGGAGGAACTCTGTCGCTTGTATAAAAGCTTTTCATTATCATGATTGCAATAACTCGGTCGGCACGTGCTGTCTTCGTCCTGTTCTTCATCTGCTTGGCTCTCAGAACAAGTGCTCCGATTGGCCGAGCGTGGGATGCAGTGACTCGGATGGGCAAGAGAACAAAAACAAAGAGAGAGGAAGACTGAAAGAATGACACAGACAGAGAGAAAGAGATAAGTAGAGAGAAACACAGGAAATAAAGGCACATAGAAATAGACCTACAGAGAAAGAAATACGAATAAATATACACAAAGACGCGATAGAAAAAACAGAAAGATAGAGCAGTGTAGAGAAACAAAGAAGCAGAGAGAAAGAAACGCGCAGAGAAAAAGCTAGAAAGAAAGCGGAAGCGAGAAATAAAGAGAGAGACAAAGATAGAAAATATAGATCGAGTGAGAAAGCAAAAGGAATTGATGGCGAGAGAACGAAAATAAAGCGACAAAGTGATAAAACAGGTAAAAGAAAAGAGAAAAAATAGCAAAAGTGTCAGAAAGAGACAAAAAAATAGAAACAAAGAAGGCCGCCAAGACCCTGTCTTGTTTCAGACTCGGTACTACTAGGGGCGAAGCTGCCTTAACTTTTTTACTACTATTTTGCGGCCACAGATCACAAGAATAATAAGATGTGACCCTGGCCCTGAATACAGTAGGCCTCTTACGAACAGTGATGTAAAGAGACTGCCGCGTCTTAACATCTGTAGGCGAGTGTACGGGATAAATGGAGCAATTGCAGAGAGAAATACCAGTTTAAGGGTCGGTCTTAGCCTATATGACTGATATAAGAACTGGGTCGTTTCTGTTCCGACACAGAAAGCGTCCATAGACTACAAGCCACTACAGGTCACTTTTGCCCTGCACGTCACATGCGGCAGAATGCCTTACCTGCCATAACAATCGCGGGGGAGTAATAAGCCAGGTTATTTGTTATGAACAAGTGAAATGGGTGCCGTACTAGACGGCTGAGAAGGCCGTAGCACAAGATTAGCCCTCAAACAGAGTTTACTCGATCAAGGAACAGATTTATGTAAAATAAACAGCGGAAAAATATGATCCTATTAAAATGCAAAATTGCACGTCTGATATAAGAAAATACACTACAATAAAATGAAATTTGATATACCCCTTCTAATATGGATGGAAGCTCAGACAGATATCAATCTTAGTGTTTTTTTAGATCAGAATCAGTAATCTTCCTTGTTCTCGTGGCATGGGCATTATACGTAGTAAGAGCGCACTAAACTCGGTGAATGCAAGCAGTCTGTTGACATTGTGGTTCTACACAATGACAGTTCCCAGAAAGGCAGGCGTTAACAGAGAGCCCATCTGTACACTGTACAGCTGATCTAAATGCAAATGTAGATAAATTTAATTGTATGCTGCAGTGTATAACAATCAGAACAGACAATAATGCCAAGGAAAGTATAGGGGATGTTACTAGTAGTAAACGTAATGTAAATGACATGAAAGAAAGGTGCGAGAAAAGTAACTTGCCCTGAGTAGAGACCAAATCTGCGAACTTCGAATAACGCGTCAAAAGCTCTACCAACTGAGTTACCCCAGCGGCCATCTCTCGTGCACTTTATGAGGTGTATGTGTGCCTTAAATGTGGGAGCGTCAGTCAGCGCCGCCAGTAGCCATGACGGCATGTGTGGAACACTGTTTCTTTGTCTCTTGGCGCCACGTAGCACGTGATCTTATCGCAAGCTAGCAGCTGACCAATAATCCCTCGCATACTACCTGAAAGCATCAAGCCTGCAGAACGAGACCCTCGCTATGAATGAAGCAAAAAAGTGTCTGACAAGGAAAAATGAGCTCTTTATATTTCCACGTCCCGCGTCCGGTCTCTTTCATATAGTAGGGAAGCACCCACTATGCGAACCAGAACACTGTAGTACAATAAGGCCGTCAACCACCACCACAGTCACCAGAGTCATGACCGAGAGCACAGAGTGGCTGCTTAACAATGGCTAGGCAGGTGGTGGGCGCAAGCAAGGAATAACAAGCACTACCGGTGGTGTCTGTCACCCAGGTTGACTCCATTCCTTGATCTTACTTGCACGTGCTTGCGGGGGGCTTTGTCCGTCCCTCCTTCCCGCGTCCCGCGTCCCACACCCCCCCCAGCGCATCCGCGTCCCCTCCCCCCTCTTTCTCTCCTCTAGAAATCCTCAACTCTACGGAGCGGCGCCCGCGTCTCGAGTCCCACATCCCCACAGCGCCTGCGCGTCCCCTCTCTTCTCCTACGCCCGCCCCCCATTCTCTCCTCTAGGAATCCTCTACTCTACGGAGTGGCGCGCGCACGACAGGTGGTGCGACAGCTGCATACTCTGCTGGGCGCGCCACGATAGTTCCGCGGTATGAAAAGGACGGAGTACGCGCGCCTCATTCTCTCTCCTGTGTGGCGCCGTGATGAGCGCCCGGGCCGCTGCCGCGAAACGGGAGTGGTGACGTTTCTCACGCTCAAGCTAACCATCTCCCCACTGCTTCGCATCCACCATGCTTCCCTTTAGGAGATGAGGAAGTTTTTCACCTTTATATTTGCCTGCATATATATGTTTAGATATATATTATTACTCATAGTGCATGAAAGTCTTGCATTTTTTTTATTTTGCTGATATTGTTTCCTACTTATTTATTTTACCATGTTTTATCTTAAGCGTGTGTCATTCCTGCAATTATCACTAAAGCTATTGCAATATGATCTATATAAATAAATAAGTAAATAAATAAATACTTAGACCAATTTGGCCTTTGCAGAACAAGGCTGGACAATAAGTAGACCTACTCGGGCGCCCCCGAGTACACAGCCGACGAAAAAACCTCCTCATGAAGTACCTAATGCACGAAATAGATCAAGAGATGCCGCCGAGCTTCTCAAGGTAGTGTAGTTCTCTTTAACATACTTTTCAAGAGACGTAATTCGAAGGTTTTACCACTTTTTCCTAGATGACAGGCACACGAGGTATATTAAGCATTTTAATTTTGGCAAAACATTCCCAAGCTTGCTACTTCCGGGATTTATAAGTTTTTACGCTTAAGTGACATCTATATTTTCCGTAGAAAAAGATTAACACGAGTGATTTTTCGTGCCAATGGTCGATGGTTCAGATTTTTTTTCTGTGGTGACGGTATGTGCTTCGCCAGTCTTGGACTTTTTGCGTGAGACAATACGCAAGAAATTTTCCCAAACCGCGCATGTGTGCCCGCATTCAAACGTCAATTCGTCAAAGGTAGACACAAAAAAAAAATGACTGGATTTTATAACATTAAATTTCAACAACGCTCTGGTGTACGGAGTAGTATTTACGGGGGGAACTTTCATTTGGCACATATCACCCGATATATTCTGGCAAAGGTTTGTTATGCAGTTAATCTTCCCAAAGCAACTGAAAGCCCAACGAGCCCTTGTCCAAAGGGTAAGAGTGGCGGCTTGAGTCTTGCGGTGTCCCGGACTGAGGACACCGACCATCAGCGGCCGCCAACATCTGGCCCTGAAACCTCTTCACGTTAAATAAACTTTGTTCTCTCTCTCCCAAAGCAACTGAGATGTAAAAGCCGCCGTTATGGGGGCCATTGGATAATTTCGACAACCTGCAGTTTGACGAGTACTCAAGCACAAGGTGCACGGGCATTTTGCCTCCATTGAAGTGCGACTGCCCAGCTGGGATCGAACCCGCACCATGTTGGCTCGGGGTCAGTGGCGCAGCCAGGGAGTGGCACACCGGTATCGTGACTCCCCGCCTCCCCTACAAAAGATTTGTGTCCATGGCATGCAGAGCAGAAAATGGTAATCAACCACATCTGCCTTCCCGGCCCTCACTTCACATCAAGCTGGTCCTCCCCCCCCCCCCCCCCTCCCGAAGAAAAAATTCTGACTACGCCTCTGCTCGGGTTGGATCCCTTTGAACCCTCTTGGGTAAGCAGCCGAGCACCGTAACCTGTAGGCTACCGCGGCGGCGGTATTCGAGAAATATATTGGGACACCATCATTGGTCGCCTTGTTCTTTGACGAGGAGATGGCGACGACGTTGTCAATCGTTTCGCGTGCCAACACGAGCGCACAATGCGTGAAGCTTATCACAAACCAGCTAAGGGGACATAAAATATATATTGAAAGTGTTGTTCAAACTAAGGAGGAAAATGTATTGCGTTACGAACGGGGCTACAACTCCGCCGTCCGAAGGTTTTTACGGCGTAAATCCGGCTGAATCTTATCTGTGATGAGCTAACTTCTCTCAGTAAGTGCACATCTACATTAGTGAAGGCTGCGCCACTCTCTCGTGCTAACGAAGACATGCGCTACTCCCCTGTAATGAGTGTCAGTACAGTGGCCTTTTTCACTGTACTGTTTCGTATCTTTGCCTAGGACTACGTAACCGCTTCGCAAGCAACTAATGCCATGCGCTGCAAAAATATGCCCTAATATTAGTTGAATAGGGCACACCCATTCACTAGTCTATGCTCTAACATCGATCTGGAAAGTGCCAGCCATGGCGGCAGGCAGCTTCTGGTGACAGGCTGTGTACGTTAGCTGAAAGCGCAAACGATCGATGATGAACGCTTCTTGCATTTATACAGCACAGACGAAGAAATGGTTCCTGTAGCTCAGGGCTGGGCAGTATCGGGATACAAGAGTATGGCGATAGTATTTCAGAGATACTTTATAGTATCTGTATTTCTGTATCGAGATACATTTGAAAAATGTATTTGTGTCTAAGTAGTGAACTATGTATCGATTATATCGCGATAAAAAGTAGTAGACGGGCACATCATTACATTTTTGTCGTAAATTGGCTGAGGCATGTTCCCAAAGGGCGAATGAAGGCTCTCTTTTTTGTGCCGGTCGGCGACATAGGAAGGGTGGCGATGGTTTCCACACAAGCACAGAATAGTCAATGTAGTAAAGGTAGTTTTGTCGCGGCCTCAACCGGCGAAAGTAGCTGTCTTTTAAGGCCAATGCTCCACGAGTATTTTTTTTTTCTGGCGGCAAGTCATTCGGGCGGCATTAGAGACATTAGATGACCCGAGAAGACATATCGCCATGCCGCAGGAGGGCTGCCCGGCTATGGAGACGGTATTTATTCACTCTAACACGAATGTGTGCTCATCTGCAGCGGTAGAGAGACTTTGTTTTCTTTCGCGAGGTTTGTGTTTAGGCCGCACTGACGCTGTCTAGAAGAAATCCTATTTGAGAAGTTCCTGTTGCCTAAGCGCAACTAACGCAGCAAGCTTTTCAACAGATCTTATGTGCAACATGTAGGCATATTTGTTCTCAATTCACAGATGCTTGTTGGTGATTAGAACGATTTGCTCTAACTGTAGCGTTTCTAGCATACCTCATTTTCGTTTCACCAAGTAGTCGACTTCGGTGTCCGATGCTTCTTACTCTTGCTGTGAAATAGTGTACTTCTTATTGCAATTGATACCTGTAAAAATGTCATTAGTACCAATTATGTATTTTGTAACACCCCCGTCGAACCTGTAATGTCTTAATGGCGCTAAGGGTACTGTAAGAAATTATAAATAAACTGGAAGCTTCAATCCGCTGTATCTTTATTTAAAACATTATGCTATACCTACTAAATGTTTTTACGGAGCATGAGCCCTCCCTAAATAAAAATCCACGCCATCTCTACGAAGTGACTGCTGATGAGTGGGACGAAGCTCCAACGCTTATCGGTAAAACCGTGAAACATTCGCCCCACACATCAACGCGCGGTCTAGGAAGTCGCGCTTGAAGCGCGCGTCGGCGCCTCCAGTCTCGGGTAGCGACCGCTTCATTCGCTTCGCCGCTGCATCCCGCGCCCGTTCCGCTTCCAAGTTCGCTTGTCGCCGCTTTCGTCTCTCTTCGGCCTCGTGGGCAGAAAGAGAATGTGTGGTCTGATCGTTATGACGTATAGTGGGTACATTCCATGTGCTGTGCCGTGATTGCAGAAAGAGAATGTGTGGTCTGGAACGCGCTTATTCTTCATCGTAATCAGCGTCATCGTTATGGTATATAATGGTTACCTTGCATGTGCTGTGCCGTGATGGCAGCGTCAAAGTCATCGCACTAGCGTGGCTACGCCAACGGGCGACAGAGGCCCGGCTCGAGGAGCTTCGCTCTTGAAAAAAGTATTCCAGTATGTGTATTGCTGTGTATGTATTCCGAAATACTTGTTTCGACTTTTTGCAAAAGTACCTCCGAAATGTCCTGTTACTTCAAAGACCAACGTATCTCAGTATCTATAATTTAGGATTCTAAAGCCATCTATTTTGATATCTCTATTCTGGAGTACTTTACCGAGTATCTATGCGCAGCCCTGCTTTAGCTCAACCGTTGCCAAAACAGTACTGCCTGAACGATTTTCTGCTTGTCTGACTGTCTCCTCGTTTAGACAAGGAAAACCCCTTTTCTGTCCGACTGTACAGTCCTTCAGACGTTCGAGTTCTTTGTAGTCTGATGGCTTGTACGCTACCGCTACGCAAGACCAAACCTTCACTGGATGTTATACTGGGTGAGACCGATTGATACTGAGCGGGAAGCTGTCTTAATATTAAGAAAGCATGACAGGGTGTTTGAGTCTGGTGAGCATTGCTTCCATCGGTCTCAAAATAATGCAGCGAAACGTGCTATTCTTGTAAAAGCAGTCGACGTGCCTCGGCAACGCGATCGGTGACTCAGATAAACGAATGCGAAGTCGCTTAAAGAAACCATGCACTGCAGAACGAAATATAGGACCGTTTAGTCCCAAATACAAGTTGACAACGCTAGACACAAAAACTTTCAACTTCTGCTCAGACAATATTAGCGCATGTTCACTTGATGGTGTACGATATGGTGTACTGGAGGAAGCGACGGAGAAATAGAAGAAAAATTACAAGAAGCTCTAAACGTTACTGAAGAGTGCCTCATCCCAACGGGACTCCGATGCTCACCCAAGAAATCGGAACTCCTGCTATATAGACCTAAGAGAAAAGCCCGCAAACCCAGTAGATGGATTCCTCCAGAAGATAACGACATAACGCCCCTATACCATGAGCGGAAGCGTCATTCCAGGGGTGGATTCTATCCGGGTCCTGGGCTTGGTGATAGAAGGTAACGGCCCCAATAATCAAACGATTCAACGTATCGCTAAGAAAGTGCACAACGCAATCAGGCTCATCAAAAGTGTAACCAACCGCCGCCAAGGGCTTGGAGAAGACAACGTTGTAAGACTAGTTCACTCTTTTTGTGCTGTGTCACTTCGCTTACGTAGCAGCCATGCACGAGTGACAGAGATCCGAAAGAGACAATCTCAATGCATTGTTACGGAATTTAATCAAGGTAGCTCTTGGGCTACCTATGTATACCGAAACTGAAAGACTGTTGCAGCTAGGGATGCACAATACAGTAGAGGAAATAGCCGAGGCACAAGAAAGAGCCCAGTTCATTAGACTCTCCACCACGCGATCAAGAAGACATATCCTCGAAAACGGATTGGGACACCAATGACCGTGATAGACGACAATCACGAAGAAATCCTCAACGATTTGAAGGACATTATCACAGTGATGCCTGTTCCAAGGAATGTTCACCCCATTCATAATGTGAGCAGAAGGCAAGCCAGAGCCAAAGCCCTGCAAGAAAAAGCTAAAAATCAGGCTGAAGAATGCTGGTTTGTCGACGTGGCTTTCATGTCCAATAAACGAGCCTTCACAACAGTACATGTGAACGGCGAAGGTGAACTCGTTAACTCGGTTCCCATCTACACCGCAGAATCAGAAATCGCCGAGCAAGTAGCCATCGCGTTGGTGCTTTTAGATCCAAATAGATCGAGGATCCACAGCGATTCTAGGGCAGCCGTCCGAGCATTTGCCAAATGAGTAATTTCTAGACGGGCTCTGGCAATTCTCAAGAGAAAAGTAAGTACGCCGCACACGATCATCTGGTTTGCTGCTCATATAGGAGAAATCAACGGTTCTCCCACGAACCTCAACGAATCTGCCCACAATGCTGCACGAGGACTTGTCAAGCGTACAGCCACAAGGCAAGAAGATGCTGAGGTTTTAGATTGCAGGGATCACCTCCCCTCTTACAACGAAGGAACCAAACACTTCTATCTAGGACGCAATGTCTTCCCCCCTCCTCACAGTAAACTAAACAGAGCTCGGACCTTTACGCTAAGGCTCTTACAAACAATACATTTCCCGAACCCGTTGTTAATTAACAAGATTTATCCGGAGTTCGCTATTCCTACAGCATGCGATAAGTGCCACGACACCATAGATCTCACTCATATGCTCTGGCGTTGCTCCGCGTTACGCAGCGACACGGAAAATACTGAAGAAAGGTTGGACGCAGCTCTACGCAGTTCGACACTGCAGGGGCAGTTATGGGCAGTCCAACGGGCCCGCGAAGCGGCCGAAAGGCTAGGTCTTTCGGTCCCAACGTGGAAGCGGCCCGCTTCGGGCTAGGACACTAGCGCGACCTATGGACCCTAATAAAGTTCTTTCATCCATCCATCCAACTTACCGCTTTGTGTCAATGCACTCGCTATTTCCGTCGCCGCGTCGTTGTGCAGCTACTTGTCCCGGTACGTTTTCAGGCACTGATCGTAGAGAATTGGCCTTTCACGCACTTCTTCGACGAGCAACTCATCGCTGCACAACAAAGTCCCTTCCACACTCCTCATGGTACAAGCCGCGGACACACAAAACAATGAACACGGCGAAGCCAGCTCTACAGACACGTTGCAGCATGCCGAGACGCGTATGAATACGCGGTTTCTGGGGGAGGCCGGAAGCCCCATGAGCCGAAGGCAAAAGACACTTTGTAGATTTCTCGTACCGTAACGGTCGCATCAGTATTTGTCGTAAAAGTCGCCGACCCGGCAACATTACACTAAATACAACAAATTCTGAAGAAACTCATTACGTTGTTTGCGTTTGCGCTTACGATCGGTACCGACGATCTGTAGGTGGCGCACGGCGTAGTCTAAACACGGCTTAACTCTCATGTGCGTTATGTTAGTAATTTTATCGGAATGTTTTAAGATTGTCTAGATAGTTCCCAGCCATTCGGGTGCGATATGCGCAAGGGAGCAGTTATATTGTAACGGGGCGGTAACATGAAAAATAGCAAGAAAAGAGCACGTGTGGCAATATTCTCTGTTAATCCTGATTCCTATTTTCCGGCGCGCACCGAGCATTGCCTGTACAAATTACGTGTTTACGACACGGTATCACCGCTCAGTATTTCCGTGGCTACAGCAGAAGTGACACCTTGCGCTTATTCTGGCGTTCCGGTGCGCGCACTGTTGAAGGGTGCGAGCGAGCTGGCTGGCAGGTAAAAAGGGGCGTGCGTGCGCAGTGCGCGCCTGTCGAGCTTCGTAGGCAACTGTCAGAAGGCGCCGCGGTGCTGTTTGACATAAAGTCCCTAGAATAATTGAAGTAGCGCCATACGTGTCAATGTGCAGGCTCCTTCTCTCCCCTATGCTATAGTGCAAGCGCCATCTTGTCCGTCTTATGTGCATACCCTCTCCCGCGCGCCGGGAGACAATATGCATGTGAAAGGGTATGCCTTTCGCACGGCCGGCCGTGCTTTCAGCAGTTTCCTAGCGGACACCATAGAGGCGCTGCTGCAGCTTCTGGGAGAGGAGGCAGAGGCGAAGGGGCACGGTTGGCGCTACTTTAGTTTATCTAGGGATTTTAGTTTGACACGCGCTCCCGTGGTCCGTAAAATTTTGACCGCCACTGTACTTACCGCACGGTCATCCCCCCACTGCTAAACACTACAACAAATGGTGCAAACCGTCACATCGGCTGCTTCCCGATGTCGTGGGGGCCGATACTATGCCAGCATCGGCTAGCATACGTAGGCCTAATGACGGCTTGCCATCATCGGCAGGCCCGTCGTGGACCGGCGCTGCGTAGCCCACATAAGTAGCGTGTTTCATTTGCCGTGGTGGGACCACTACTGCTGCCGACATTTGACGACGTTAGACCGATATCAGTTCACTGCCGGCGTGCTGCCTGAAATAGGCCTATTTAAAGCTGCTCATCAAGCTATGAAGAATAATATGTTTTCATGTAATTGATATTTCCTCTTCACAGGTCCTTCAAAATAGCAGAACAATATACCTTCTGATGGCAACAAAGAATTTACCTGGTATCTTAAGAGAATACGAAACTTGTTTGAGGTCCGCCTTTATTACTCACTCCCCGCACTGGGGCTTTACGCACTCTTAGCAGTCACAAAGATGTGCAGCTGATGTAAGTGCAATTCGATTTTTATTTAGTCTACGAGACATTGCATTTAATGGAAATTTGCCTTAAAATAATATTTTGTAGGTTTGTTTAGTCAAGGCATTTTAATTTATGCGCTATATTTCAAGTGCTGGACACCGTGTTGTAATTCTGAATTCTCGCTAGAACCCTAAAACAGGTAGTGGAAACATGTTTAGTAAGATACACGATCCGCCTGCATCACGTACACACCTAACGCATCTATAGATCGCACGCATCTACAGCTCCAGAACAATCAAACAATTCTGAAATAAATTCGGCAGGCTTCGAGAACCAGACCCTTCTTGCTGCTACCAATAAACTACCGGTCTGGCGATGGTAATTATCGCACTTGAAACAATCATTCACAATCGCAGTAAACCAGTAAATATCTGTACATTCATCTACATATGCACTCATCGTTCGGCGAGCTACCCGCGTACTGTAGTAGACACAATAATACATCCTCATCAAAATGACTCTACCTTATGTCGTCAAAGCAATTCCACAGTTTTCCTTTACAATGAAGATAAAATTTTCATGACATACAAATTTCTTGG